>JAXGGA010004062.1:0-93267 GCA_038373865.1 Uloborus plumipes | reverse complement strand
AACGAAG
This sequence comes from Uloborus plumipes, assembly GCA_038373865.1. Classification (NCBI taxonomy): domain Eukaryota; kingdom Metazoa; phylum Arthropoda; class Arachnida; order Araneae; family Uloboridae; genus Uloborus; species Uloborus plumipes. Next base: position 93,260 of record JAXGGA010004062.1, on the reverse strand, counting down.
AAAACGTTCAATGGTCCCTTTAGAGCTGATTACCAAAAACGTTGATGAGTGCCAATATTAACATGGGTTTTAAATCTATATTTGCGAATTTTGTTTGATTTAATCCAAGATCTATAGTGACCCACAATATGGTGTCACACCTGCCAGACACACAGATATGAATGTATTCAGAGTCACACATGTAATGTATTCCTGTTCGTAAATCCTTTTCGAAATTCGAAAATTTTTCACACGCATCCAAAACTTTACTTCCTTATTGTCTAGAAGAAAATTAAAAACATTTATTTGAACAAATTTATGTGCATTGCACAATAAGTTATATCCAGTACTAGATAACCTTTGATTCAAGTATCATTAAGCTCCTTAGTCCTAGATAAATTTTATCTGGCTGTTATGAATGCCATATTTAAAAACACTTGCCATTGAATTGTTTTAAATTGGTATCGATTCCCATTGCATTTTTAAACGAACGTGAAATAGTTTCGATTGATGTGCCGCTTTCTAACTATTTTTGTTGTTTGCTGGCAAAGCATTTCCTCACAAAGTCTGCCTCTGAATATGCATATTCCTGCTAGGTGGGCGTTTATATTTTATGCGTGCAGATTTACCTTGAAACGACCCACATGATCGAATGGACATTACAAGTTGCGCTCACTGTTCTTCGGCTAAATCTTTATTCGGGCCCGACATCTGTTGGGGTTGAAAGATTCTTCCTTCCATACTTGTGTTGATTTGCGGTAAACTGTTTGAAGAATATTTTTTTGTGGAGTTCATTTCGTATGGCAGTCTCTTTCTTTCTCCGGAAATCCACGCATTTTGGTGGACATTTTTGAGTTGTAAAGATGTGCCATTTGGAATTCTTTTAAGGGGCAGAAGGAGTCAGAGTTTTCAAATTTATTAAAATACAGTTTTTTATATTGACAGTTCTTAGTGTGGTGGGAAGAATGAAACGTTTGAAAATAGGTTTGATAAATACTGGTGGGCCAAGGCATTTATTGGACTGCGTCACTTCCATAACAAGTACAATTCAATTTTAAATGTAGTGATCTCTGGTTTAGAAAATTGGTATTTCATATTATGATACATAGTGATTTCTTAATTCGAATATATTACAATTAAATTTATGCAAATAGATTGCTCAGATACACTTAGATCATACAGATATACTTAGATCTGTATCTTTTTGGTACAAATATGCAAGTTATTATTTCTTTACTTACCGACCTATTTTTCCGCACGTATTGCGTTGTGTACCCTAAGTAAATGCAATATTTACGATCGGTTTTCTATAGAACAATGTGAGTACGATCCTTTTTTTTTTTTTTTTCAAAGGGACTGTATACCCTACTAAAAATGATCCGTAGAAATCAATAAAAAAAATTCTACGGGGAAATGGCCAACGGATATCAATAGAGCTAAATCAATAGAAATCTACTGATATCAATTGAACAAAATCTACGGATCTCTATTGATATCAGTAGAAATCTACTGATATCAATTGAACAAGATCTACGGATCTCTATTGATATCAGTAGAAATCTACTGATATCAATTGAACAAGATCTACGGATCTCTATTGATATCAGTAGAAATCTACTGATATCAATTGAACAAGATCTACGGATCTCTATTGATATCAGTAGAAATCTACTGATATCAATTGAACAAGATCTACGGATCTCTATTGATATCAGTAGAAATCTACTGATATCAATTGAACAAGATCTACGGATCTCTATTGATGTCCATAGATTCTACGGTTTTGTTCTATTGATATCACTAGAAGATTCTACGGATCTTTATTGATATCCACAGATCCTACAGATCCATAGATGCTATGGATCTTGTATTGATCTCTACTGATATCAATAGGTCTCTACTGATTTAACAGTACTGATATCCGTAATCCATTTCCCCATATAATTAATTTTTATTGATCTCTACAGTTCATTAATACTAGGAAGAATTACTTGAACAAGGTGGTACGTCATTGCAGAAGTGGTGTGCAAAATATCCAGCAAACCAAAACTGATATATAATAATAATAATAGTATTAATTAGGCATCACAGCATAAAAATTTTTTACATATCAGGGCATAACACTACTTTAAGATTTCAAATTTTAATGAATATGCATCGAGACTCACTATGCTTGGAGATGTATGGAAAAGCCCCCAAAATGAAGATTCTTAGATTAAAGACAAACTTACTTATGGAACTTCAAATGCTCCATATTTTACAATACACACAATGTACTATTTACACAAGAAGAGGCCAATTTTTTTGCAACACAGCATCAAAAATACTATTTAATACTTCCTATGTCGATGACACATTATCCGTCAATACTTTAGAAGAACCCCCCCCCCCCTTCCGATCTTAGTTTGTAAATAACATCTATCAAAGTTTGCCAATTTTCATGTTATTTGTTTAAATCAAAAGTTATTCAAATGTGTTTAATGTTTGGAATGTAATTAGTTTAATCTCACTACCTCATGCCAACTAAAAGAAAATAATGTACCTTAATGAAATATTTATCTGCTTAATTGAAGATCATAGCTATCGATGAACTGGATCTGTGCTAGGCTCTAAGTACTTATAGGTTGAGTACTGCATAATTTTATTCCTCGAGTATGTAAACATAAAATCTACCCATTTTGAATAAAATAGGAACCACTTTGCCATATTTGTATATACGGTCAGGTATTGTACGGTAGTTCAAGGCGCGGTAATCTCCGCAAGGGCGCCACCCATTAGATTTTTTAGGAGCTAGGTGCAATGGCGAAGCCGGGGGGGCCATGGGGATTCGGAACGCCGGGCAGTTCCTTCTTTGATCATGGTTTCGAACTCGTCTTTTGCAATTTTTAGTCTATCAGGAGCCAACCGCCGTGGACGACAAGAGACGGGTGGACCAGGTGTGGTGCGTATAAAATGCTTTGTCGAGTGACGAACTTCTCGAGGTGTTCCAGACGGGCGTTTGAGGTCCGGGAATTCATCCAATATTTCTGTAAATGGCGAGGGGCGGTGCTTCAAAAGTTTGATACTAAGTTGCTTTGTCAGTTCAGTGTGCGCTGGAACATGTAACCCCGTGGCTCCATCCACTAATCTCTTATTGCGGCAGTCAGGTAACAGGTTGAAATGGGATAAAAAGTCAGATCCAATAATTGGAACAGAAACGTCTGCCACAATGAAGCGCCATGAGAACATTTTCCGAAGACCAATGTCCAGCGACAAATTGATTGATCCGTAAGTTCTTATTGTTGAATTGTTGGCCGCGTTGAGTTCAAAATTAGATATAGGTAGCCGTTTCATAACTTTTGATCGTGGGTACACGCATAGATCGGATCCGGTGTCAATAAGGAATCTTATCTTTGATGAACGGTCCGTCACAAGTAAGCGACTTCCCTCAGGTAGGCAGCTATCCGTCGCCGCTAATAGCCGCCGTTCTCGTTTTCCGACCATGTGCATGGGGACTTGCATCGATGTGCTCTTGAACCAAATTTTAGATGATAGAAGCAAAAAGGAGAAGTTTCGATACTAAAATGAGGGCTGAATCGGCGCGGGCTCACATTATTACGTTCTCGTGCTTGGCAGTGGCGAGATTTACTACGGGAGTATCGACCTTCAGATGTAGATTGGAACCCCATCTTTATTGCTGCAATTTGCCTAGAAAGTTCACGCATCTCCTCCTCTATGCGGCTGGTTATATTTGAGTCGGTTGCCTGGGCAATGGCGTTGACAACTCCTCCGTGAGGTGCAACGTGGACTTCCAGAATGCGATCTGCCACTTTGGCCATTTCTTCAGCCGAAAGTGACGCCTGCGCCTGCAGAATAGCCTGTACGTGTCCAGGCAAACGCTGTAGCCATAGCGTGCGAAGCAAGGGTTCCGTCAACTCCACCGAACCGGCGGCAAGAGATTTTAAATGTCGGAGAAACTGCGACGGTTTTCGGTCGCCAAGCTCTTCTTGATCGAGAATTTGCCGAATGCGTCGCTCAGCGGACGCCGAGAGCCTTAGGACTAACTCCTTCTTTAAATGTTCATACATGGCACTTGTTGGCGGTGACTTAATAATGTCCTCAACTTCAGCCGCATATCTTGCGTCCAAGCTGGCCACAATATGGTGAAATTTCGTAATGTCCTGAGTGATGCCGGATAGTGCAAACTGCGATTCCGCCTGCGAGAACCATAACTCTGGTTTTTCCGGCCAGAAGGGCGGAAGCTTGGCGGTCACTCTCAAAACAGACTGCTGTACAATACTTGGCGAAATTTGAGAGTCCATCGTCGCAGTGGCAGTCGTATTTTTCTGCTCCTGCATTGTCTGCTGTGCTTCATTTAAAAGCAATTCCTGCTTCGCTACTGTAAACTCTAAATCAGCTATTTTTTTTTAGTAACTCTTGCTCAGACATTGTATAGATCACGTCCGGGTTCACCAATTTGGTGTAAAATATATCTTTTATTAACGTAGATTACAACTGTAAAGCCTTGTCTTTTGTACAAATCTTCAATTTATTTATCGAACGTTTTCGCTCGCTCCATGAGCTCGCGCTACCGTCATCAGATCATATTTATCAAAATATCTTCACTTTAAATCTTTTGGCCGCCACACATTACAAAGATTGTCCTCAGAGCTGATTAAAAAGATGTCATCTGCGTACATAAGTAACTTTACTTTTTTTGAACCGATCTCGCACAGATCCTTGAATCCAAGTGCTTAATCAAAACAACGTGCGTAGTGATGACTCGTTGCCAATCGCGGGATAAGTAATTCCTGTTTGCATCCGTGGTTTAAGTCGATGGCGTCAAAGTAGCGCTTATATATGTTTAGTTATTGTTATCAGATCACCCATTTCAAACTTTAAAAATACTTTTCACAGCAAAAATACATTTTTAAAATTATTTAAAGCTTTTAAAGAGCAAAAAAAAAAACTTGCAACCGCTTAACTGCGAAATTCACTGTTTACATCCGAAAGTATTTATATCATAAAAAGGGTGCAATCATTTTTTGTTGCCGTGAACCTTTTGACAACCTTTGTATATTTTGTCTAGTTTTATAACACCTAATGGAAATTAATTTTTTTTTCATATCATTGCCATCAGTGTTAAAGTGCGAAAATATTTCTCTGTGGGTTCCTTACTTTTTTTAATAGAAATTTTTAGAATACTACTTGGTGTTATTCATGTTCATGATTTATACTATCCATTATCTAGTTGAATTTTAGAAAAGCAATTTTTTGAAAAAACCCAACTGAGACTAACATCAATATATACTTTTCATTAATATTTATTTGATCTTGAGCAGACAACTTTTTGAAACTTGTGTTTTGCAATGCGATATTAAAAAAAGAAAAAGGAAAATGTTCTGATATTAAAACAAAAAAATGAATTGAATTGTGAGTTTTACTGTTTGTTTCTTTATATTTTTATTACCTCACATCAATCAGTTTTCTCCAACTTGCACATTAAAGTTAGTGTCTGAATGTAAAAATATAAATTGTTGACTACATCATTAAATGACGTTACAAAATCTCCCTTCTCCAAAATCGTCCAGAATATTAGCAAGAAAGGCCAATCTGTTTCTATATGACGTCACGTTACAATCGTTTTCTGATTTTCATGCACTCCAGATGAAATCGTGCGAACAAAATACAGTCGACGCTCGATATAACAACCGTCTCCGTCCTACAGAAAACGGTCTTTATAACGAATGGTCGCTATAAGAGGTAGAACATAGAGTATATTGGGATACAGTTGGGGGTTTTCTCACCGGTCGTTATATTAGGATGGTCTTTATAACGCAAGGTCGTTATAACAAGCGTCGACTGTAGTTCCAAATAATTTCGATAACTGTCTTTTAATGGAGAATTAGGGCCGTGGTGGCCCGATCGGTAAGGCATCGGACTCGTGTCTGAAAGGACCCGGGTTTGATCCCAGCCGATCAAAGATCCACCGTCTTGATTAATGATGACTGGGAGGCGTTAAAAATGTCGTGGTCACAAAGTCCTCCAAGTGAAACGGTACCTCTGGGGGTGCTAGGGCCTATGGTTTGCTCGACCCTAGGTTCTGGTTCAAAATTAAGAACAGAGCGCTCTTCAGGGCCCTATCCCGGTTAAACCACTAAGCTGGTAGGTACGGGGGACCCTGGAGGGTGAAATGAAATGAAATGAAATGGAGAATTATATTTTGGAGAACTTCATGAATTTTACGTTCTTTAGCTAAGATTGTGTTGTATTTCAGCAGAATAAAATTGCCCCTCAATTGTCGGAACAAAACTTAGTTTAAAACTCATTTTGAGACTCCTGCCCTCGGACTACTTTGAAATAAATGGTTGAACCATAGCGGTCTGTGATGATTTGAAATAAAATTATTGATTTTTTTCAAACTTAAAAGGAAGAAAAAATGACTGGCATAATCCATGAATCTGTAATATCATATATTTTAAAAAGTCAGAAATTTTATCAGTTAATTTCAGTCAAAATCAATTATTTAAAAATTATATTTATCTTTATTTATATAGTTTAAACTCTTTTGCTTTTTTAAAATTATCATTAATAACCTTCCTATAGCTCACTAATTATACCGAGACTTACTTAAGTTTAAACTCAATGATTTCCTTTCTACAGATATCAATTGGAATTAGTATACTACCTATCGGATTTCTATTTATGTCAATTAAAGATTTATGAATATCCTTTGGTACCAGTATCCTATTGATCGGATTTCTATTGATGTCTGTAAAGCTTTAAGTGATATCCATTGGGATGCTTTCCTACTGACCAAATTTATATTGATGTCTATAGGCCTTTATTGATATCCATTGAGGATATGATCACTAGGCTACAGACATCAATAGCTTCTATTGATATCAATAGAGACATCCGTAGAAATCTATTGATATCCATTGAGGATATTATCAATAGGCTACAGATATCAATAGCTCTATTGATATCAATAGAGACATCCGTAGAAATCTATTGATATCCATTGAGGATATTATCAATAGGCTACAGATATCAATAGCTCTATTGATATCAATAGAGACATCCGTAGAAATCTATTGATATCCATTGAGGATATGATCAATAGGCTACAGATATCAATAGCTCTATTGATATCAATAGAGACATCCGTAGAAATCTATTGATATCCATTGAGGATATGATCAATAGGCTACAGATATCAATAGCTCTATTGATATCAATAGAGACATCCGTAGAAATCAGTTCATATCAATAGAACTGAACTGATATCAATAGATTTTTCTATTGATTTCTACGGGTCATTTTTAGTAGGGTATGTATGAATATTTTCAAAATAACTAATGCTGTCTCTCGAACTTCCTAGTCGAGTAAATGGCTCTCGAATATTTTTATCAGAACGAGAAAACTCCCTAAAGGCCAAGCTCCACATTGACGTAAAGCAGAAAAATGAAGCAAAACAGAGTAAGGGCGCTTTTCCACTTGACGACATGACAACGACGAAAGTCGGACGGTAACATTGCAACGATAAGTACGGTGTCGTATCGTCTATAGCACTGCTTTTCCACTCAAACGATATCGTTTCCCCGATGGGGTCATTTTCCACCACATTTCATTTCGAAACAGCACTGTGTTCGCACGCATATTATTATAGCTGCTCAATTTAACAGATTACGACTACTAAATTTACAAAGAATAGTAAAAATTTAAAATCTGGACAAGGTTATTTAACGCAAGTAGTTTAATCTAAAGTGTATAATGGGTCATTCCATGTCAAATCATCACACTGTTTAGGACGGCCCGTCACAGATTTGTATGAAACTTGGTACATGAAGAGATTTAACCTAGTTATGAACAAAAACCATAGAAAAAAAATTTTCTTTCACTTCATTCGAAAGTTATTAATTATTAATTATTCAAATTTTCATTAAAAAATGCCACACTTTGATCCAGTTAATGCTCATTTTCTCAGAAACCATAAAAGATACAAGCTTGAATTTGGTCTTGTTTTAAAGCTCTTTAAATGTGCTTTAATTTGATGTGCAACTTGATGATGTTAAAAAATATTAAATTTAAAATTTAATTAAATTTAATTTTAAAATTTAAATTTCTCAAAAACGGACAATTTTAAAATTCTGAAAAAATTCCCAAAATTACTTTGTATTATCCTTTCACATCTCACCAAGTTTCAGAATGGGATCTTGATGGGATCAGATGATATAGAGAGGATAAGTTTCACATATCTGAGAAAAATTGGAGTATTGTGCTGAATAATTAATTTTTTTATCTATAAAAAAAGATGAAATATTTCCATAAGGGGTAAAATGTTATAATTAAATACTTTTTATAATCTAAACTAGAGAATGGGTTGAACAAAGTTTTGTATATCTCAGATGGGGCAGCCGTACAGTATAAAAATAAAAAGAATTTTTTAAATCTATGCTAATATGAAAGAGAATTGTGGCATTTTTCAGCCACTGATCATGGTAAAGGCCCATGTGATGGCATAGCTGGTACGCTCAAAAGACAGCTAAGGCAAGTCCTCAAAGGCCATTCAAAAATCAAATTACGACGCCTATGCAACTGTACCAGTGGGCCAGTGTTAGAAATAAGAATTTAAATTTAGGCGTCAAAATAAACAACCTAAGTATCAGTCTTAATGAATCCAACAGATATATATCCAAATATTTGAGAAAAAAATGCAACAAATAAAAATGCTGTACTTCTGATAGCGTATTCAAAAAGATCCGTGAAATGCGCATATAAAAAAGTGATTTTTTTAAAGACAAAATTTGTTGCATATTTAGTAACTTTCCAAATTCATCTGTCGGGTCTAAGTCCCAATGAGTTTGGGGGGGGGGAGCTTAATGTGCTGCAAAATTTCAGGCGTGAAATTTAGCGCCTAGAGTTTAAAATCAGGGCGTCAACTCAAAATTTTTGGTCCCAAAATGCGACTGACGACGACTTATTTCTAACACTACAATGGACAAAATCTAAGTTTTCAAAGACCATAAACTTCAGTTACGCCACTCAAGTGGAATAGTTTGAAAATACAGAATCTATCTCATTGTATTTCGAGCAAGCAGTGTCAATACCAGATACCCAAAAGCTGCATGCTTTTATTCCTTTTAGCCTGGGTGAGTGCCAAAACATTTTCTTTTTTTCCATCATCAACCGAATATTCTGTTATCTTAACTGAAGAAAAGGTTGAACTGAAGACCGAAATAGATATGTGATTTCCATATATGATAAAAATGGTGTTTAAGTTATGTTTTGGTCAAAAATGAAGACAAAAACGTGAAAGTCACTTTCCTCCACTCATTCCTACCACGACCTTTTCCTTCATTTTCATATACATCAGTACCTGATATGCTTTGGATACCTTGTTTCTACCCGGGCATTATTTGCAAAGTAAAACCCATTACACGAACGGGTGAGACATATACTCTACTAGCTGAAGAAAAGAACAAGATTGGAAAGATTTTGCAGCTTGGAGACTAAAACATCGAAAAAACGTATGATATGGTTGACGTTTTCCTTTACTAAAAATACGTTTATCTATGATTTTTTTGAGTTTTTTTAAAATTTTTTATTATATTAATTTCATTTAAACTTTATGTAACTCATTGGACGTGTTTACATAATTATTAGCAGTTTATTTTTCGTTCCCTGCGCTATTTTTTTTAGTTTTTTTCATATGCACGAAACTTGTCCTCCTTGTATCATTTGATCCCATCAAGATCTCATTCTAAAACTTGGTGAGATGTGAGAAGATAATATTAAGTAATTTTGTAATTTTTTTCAGAATTTTAAAATCTGAAAAATTTAAGTTAAAAAAACATATAATTAAATTTTAAATTACCATGATCAGTGGCTGAAAAATGCCACAATTCTCTTTCATATTAGTTTAATTCTTTTTATTTTTATACTGTACGGCTGCCCCATCTGAGATATACAAAACTTTGTTCAACCCATTCTCTAGTTTAGATTATAAAAAGTATTTAATTATAATATTTTACCCCTTATGGAAATATTTCATCTTTTTTTATAGATAAAAAAATTAATTATTCAGCACAATACTCCAATTTTTCTCAGATATGTGAAACTTATCCTCCCTATATCATCTGATCCCATCAAGATCCCATTCTGAAACTTGGTGAGATGTGAAAGGATAATACAAAGTAATTTTGGGAATTTTTTCAGAATTTTTAAATTGTCCGTTTTTGAGAAATTTAAATTTTAAAATTAAATTTAATTAAATTTTAAATTTAATATTTTCTAACATCATCAAGTTGCACATCAAATTAAAGCACATTTAAAGAGCTTTAAAACAAGACCAAATTCAAGCTTGTATCTTTTATGGTTTCTGAGAAAATGAGCATTAACCGGCTCAAAGTGTGGCATTTTTTAATGAAAATTTGAATAATTAATAATTAATAATTTTCGAATGAAGTGAAAGAAAAAATTTTTTTCTATGGTTTTTGTTCATAACTAGGTTAAATCTCTTCATGTACCAAGTTTCATACAAATCTGTGACGGGCCGTCCTAAAATTGTACCAAATTGTGTTGATTTGACGTGGAATGACCCTAATATATTTTTATAGTTACGAACAATGCTCTTTGAACTTACCTGTTTCTTTCTTGTCTGTAGAAGTTTTGCCGTCATATTCCTCATCTAAAAACTTCTTCCCGGGCTTTTTCCCTGTGAATTTTGTTTTTGTATAAAATATTTCGCTTATACCATAGACACGGTCACTGCTCAATTAATTCACACAAAACAGACACGTCAAACTTGAATGCCATGACTACTGTGTTGCTCATCGAAGAAAGTTCAGAATGAAAATTTAATATTTTTTGAAGCATTAAAAATCGTCTGCGCTACAATTAATGAAACAAAGTATAAAATAAAATGATTCAAATCTTTTATTGCTACATCTTTTATCAATCGTCTGCAAATTGAAGCTTATATTTTATTAATGCAGAGATGTCGAATTTAAACGCCGTTGCTTTCGTTCGAAGAAAGTTAAACAGATGGATGAATATCGTCCCGATTTTAAAGGCGAGACGGATGCCATCCGACACGAACGGGACGACAAACGACAGCGTTCGGTCGGAGACGGCACAATCGTCATGGAATCGGGAGATGGAAAAGCGCATAGCATATTTCAATGCATTTTGCGTGCTCCAATGTCGGATGACGACAATCGCTTATGATTTATCGTTGCCGTGTCGGTAAGTGGAAAAGCGCCCTAAAATGGATTAAATAGTGTTCCTATGGAAAGACCCGGATTTTCGGTTTCTGCCTTCGGTTTCGGTCGCGTTTTCTGCTGATGTGGAGCAGGGCCCTAAGTAAGCGATAATGTGAGATAAGAGCAGAAATTCCTACTGCACAACGATAAAATCTACTTTAAATTGAAAAGTTACCTAACGACCCGGAAAGTCTGTCCCTGAATGCAGATTAATAAAAAATCAAGAAATCCATTCCATCCTTTTAGACATTTTTCTCTTTAGCTTGAAAAAATTCTGTACTTTAAACTTTAGCAATCTAATTCATTTGTGATCATCAAGTGTTTCTAACTCTACGGTTCCTAATTCTACCATTTCCTGATTTCAATCTTTCAATGTTGCCTGCCAGCTCTAAGTGTTCTAATGGAATTAATTCGTTAAAAACTTTTATGATCCTGTAAAGATTATAAAGGTCGCACTCTGACTTGAAAAATGCCATTTTAGACTTTTTAATCTTCTTATTGATGTCGTACAATTTTGTTTAAGCTTCTAATTTCTTTTTCAATGTTTTTCTTCTCAGGTATTCCATTATGTTGAATTATCTGGAGCGTTACTGTAATGTACTTCCCTGGTGTCCAAGAAAAAGATTAGTTTTTACAATAGCGGTAAGTCACAACTATTATCGATCTATCTTTTCTTTTGTTTATTCATCTGACTCAGAATATCCTTTACTTTTATGTTCAGTCGACCCCTTACCATGTTATTAAAATATTTTGCTTAGACCCCCTTGTTCCAAAATTAGTTATGCAATGCAATATTTACATTCGAGAGTTTAGCAAAGTCAGTGAATCAGATGGTAAAGTTATGCTCAATGCGTTCCAAAATCATCAGATGAAAACGGAAATTTATCCTAAGGGCGCTTTTCCACTTGACGACACGGCAGCGACAAAAGTCGGACGGTAATTCTGCAACGATAAGTACGGTGTTGTGTCGTCCATAGCACTGCTTTTCCACTCAAACGATATCGTTTCCCCGAAGGGGTCATTTTCCATTGCATTTCATTTCGAAACAGCACTGTGTTCGCACGTGTATTATTATAGCTGTTCAATTTAACAGATTACGACTACTATATTTGCTTTACCTCATGAGAAAAAGAAAACAAATTAAGAGACGATATTGGGTGCACGATATTTTTAAAGAAAGTTACATTGTAGGCGAGTTTTATACACTTTTCAAGAAATTGCGAAAAGATTTTAGGTGATTTTAAATATTTTAACTAAATTTACAAAGAATAGTAAAAATTTAAAATCTGGACAAGGTTATTTAACACAAGTAGTGGCTTTTTCCCTGTGAATTTTTTTTTTGTATAAAATATTTCGCTTATCCCATAAACACGGTCACTGCTCAATTAATTCCCACAAAACAGACACGTCAAACTTGAATACCATGACTACTGTGTTGCTCATCGAAGAAAGTTCAGAATGAAAATTAATCTTTTTTGAAGCATTAAAAATCGTCTGCGCTATAATTAATGAAACAAAGTATAAAATAAAATGATTCAAATCCTTTATTGCTACATCTTTTATCAATCGTCTGCAAATTGAAGCTTATATTTTATTAATGCAGAGATGTCGAATTTAAACGCCATTGCTTTCGTTCGAAGAAAGTAAACAGATGGATGAATATCGTCCCGATTTTAAAGGCGAGACGGATGCCATCCGACACGAATGGGAAGACAAACAACAGCGTTCCGTCGGAGACGGCCCAATCGTCCTGGAATCGGGAGATGGAAAAGAGCATAGCACATTTTAATGCATTTTGTGTGCTCCAATGTCGGATGACGACAATCGCTTACGATTTATCATTGCCGTGTCGGTAAGTGGAAAAGCGCCCTAACTGGAGATTCTTTCCTCTGCAATGACAGAGAGAGAGAGGGGGGGGGAAGCTTTATTTTCTAAGACTAAGGGCGCTTTTCCACTTGACGACACGACATCGACGAAAGTCGGACAGTAATACTGCAACGATAAGTACGGGGTCGTGTCGTCTATAGCACTGCTTTTCCATTTAAACGATATCGTTTCTCCGTACGGGTCATTTTCCACCGCATTTCAATTCGAAACAGCACTATGCTCGCACGTATATTATTATGGCTGCGCAATTTAACAGATTACGACTACTATATTTGCTTAACCTCCGGAGAAAAAGAAAACAAATTAAGAGACGGTATTGGGTGCACGATATTTTTAAAGAAAGGTACATTGTAGGCGAGTTTTATACTTTTCAAGAAATTGCAAAAAGATTTCAGGTGATTTTAATTATTTTTACTAAATTTACAAAGAATAGTAAAAATTTAAAATCTGGACAAGGTTATGTAACACAAGTAGTTTAATCTAAAGTGTATAATATATTTTTAAAGTTAAAGTATTGCTCTTTGACCTTACCTGTTCCTTTCTTGTCTGTAGAAGATTTGCCGTAATATTCCTCATCTAAAAACTTCTTTCCGGGCTTTTCCCTGTGAATTTTGTTTTTGTATAAAATATTTCGCTTATCCCATAGACACGGTCGTTGCTCAATTACTTCACACTAAACAGGCACGTAAAACTTGAATGCCATGACTACTGTGTTGCTCAACTAAGAAAGTTCAGAATGAAAATTTAATCTTTTTTGAAGCATTAAAAGTCGTCTGCGCTACAATTAATGAAACAAAGTATAAAATAAAATGATTAAAATCTTTTATTGCGTCATCTTTTATCAATCGTCTGCAAATTGAAACTTATATTTATTAATGCAGAGATGTCGAATTTGAACGCCATTGCTATATTTCGAAGAAAGTAAACAGATGAATGAATGTCGCTCCGATTTTAAAGGCGAGACGGATGCCATCCGACACTAATGGGACGACAAACGATATCTTTCGGTCAGAGACGACACAATCGTCCTGGAATCGGGAGATGGAAAAGCGCATAGCATATTTTAATGCATTTTGCGTGCGCTAATGTCGGATGACGACGATCGTTTACGATTTATTGTTGTCGTGTCGGTAAGTGGAAAAGCGCCCTAAGGGCGCTTTTCCACTTGGCGACACGACAACGACGAAAGTCGGACGGTAATACTGCAACGATAAGTACGGTGTCGTATCGTCTATAGCACTGCTTTTCCACTGAAACGATATCGTTTCATCGAAAGGGTCATTTTCCACCGCATTTCATTTCGAAACAGCACTGTGTTCGCACGTATATTATTATAGCTGCTCAATATAACAGATTACGACTATTATATTTGCTTTACCTCATGAGAAAAAGAAAACAAATTAAGAGGTATTGAGTGCACGATATTTTTAAAGAAAGTTACATTGTAGGCGAGTTTTATACACTTTTCAAGAAATTGCGAAAAGATTTTAGGTGATTTTAAATATTTTTGCTAAATTTACAAAGAATAGTAAAAATTTAAAATCTGGACAAGGTTATTTAACCTGAAGTGCAAAATAAATATAAAGTGTGTAGTTTAATCTAAAGTGTATAATATATTTTTATAGTTAAGAACAATGCTCTTTGAACTTACCTGTTTCTTTCTTGTCTGTAGAAGATTTGCCGTCATATTCCTCATCTAAAAATCTAAAAACTCCTTCCCAAGCTTTTTCCCTGTGAATTTTGTTTGCGTATAAAATATTGCGCTTATCCCATAGACATCACGGTCGCTGCTCAATTACTTCACACAAAACAGACACGTCAAACTTGATTGCCATGACTACTGTGTTGCTCATCGAAGAAAGTTCAGAATGAAAATTTAATCTTTTTTGAAGCATTAAAAATCGTCTACGCTACAATTAATGAAATAAAGTAGAAGATAATATGATTAAAATCTTTTAATGCTACATCTTTTATCAATCGTCTGCAAATTGAAACTTAGATTTATTAGGCTGCGTTCAGAGTATTTGCCTGGGCCGCCCGGGCGTTTAAGCCGGCACGTCATAAATAGCTTTCCGGGCCGAGCCCGGGAAGTTGTGGTCTGGACAGCACTTGTGCCGTTCGGGAAGAAACAACATGGCGGCCACAACTGCAGAGAATAACACGGCGGTCAATGCAGGAACAATCCTGCATTTGCTCCTATATTTTGGCCCAAAATGATACCATTCATAACCTTGGCGACAATTATTGTTCATCTACCGCCATGGTTGAGCGTGGGATCGAAATGACTTATCGAATTTAATGAGAAATATGTTATTTTAAGTGAAGGAATTTACGATGAAATAGGCCTAACAGTAAGTAAAGAATTTCATCGATCTCGCTTATCTGACAGGATTGTTCCTGCAATGACCGATTCTCAAGGAAATATTTCATTTCAGATTCATCACAGCAAATAGCGTTCGTATTTTTGACCATTGTGTGTGTATTTTCTAGATTTTGTTTTATGCCGCTCTTCGTAAATCCTAGCAGACGAAAGAGCAATAAATTTCAGCCAATGAGCATCATCCTTTGCTAAGCGCCCAAACATGTGACCTATCTGCCCAGCTAAATTTCCTGGGCTGCTTGTGCTTGAGCCCGGGAAGCTCGGGCGTCTACTCTGGACAGCATTTGGGAAGCTCGGGCGTTCCAAATGGCAGCTCTGAACGCTTTGGGAAAAACCCGGGCTTCCCGGGAAGCTCGGGCGCGTACTCTGAATGCAGAGATGTCTGGGTTTTTGCATCTTTAAATTTTATTACTTATGCAGGTATTGATATATAATGTATGCATTCATTCATATAAAAATATATTTATTAAGTTAAAGTTCTGAATTGCATTTAATCAAGATCAATGGATTAATAATTAATATTATTAACAATATCAATTATCTACTTATATTAAAAACTGAGTATCTAACTATCTTTCTATCTTTCTATGTCACGCTTATTTCTCCTGAACGCAAATGAACTGAAAGTCGAACCAGGTACCGATAGATAGGTAATTTTTCAGGCTTCATTAGTTTCAATCTATATGATTATACGATTTTAATTAGCGAAGATATCAATTAATAAGTAGTCAAGTTTAAAGCGATTAAGCCTAATAAATGTTTAAACGTCCAAGACATTTATTTCCTACCGTTGCCATTTGAATAAAAACGTTAATTAAATTATTGAACTGTTTAAAATTCCAAGATATTTATTTCCTACCGTTGCCATTTTGAATTAAAACGTTAAATAAATTATTGAACTATTTAAAATTCCAAGATATTTATTTCTTTCCGTTGCGATTTTAAATTAAAACGTTAATTAAATTGAACTTTTTAAAATGAAAGTTATTTTTTTCCATTGTCATTTTGAATACGTGTTATAACACAGTTCTAACAATTGTTTTTATTCTAATTATTAATGACATTTTTTCTCTGGTACCATTTTGAAAATGTGTTTTTAAATAAAATTGCAATTGCTGTTTTAAGAAGGGATTTTTTTTGGCTGCGATCCAAATATTAAAAGAACTTTTTCGTTTAGAATTTTGAAATTAATTTTACGGATATAATTGTTTTTGGAAAGGAATTTTATTTGTTATTTAGGGAGAGTGCTAAGTATGCGCTACTTGACATCGTCTTTATTTTTGAGGAAGCATGTGCAAATCATTCGATTGATTCTTTGATGCAGGAATGTTTTTTAGCGAGCCGCTTTAGCGGGGAGTAGTTTATTAAACTTTTCCTTGGTACTGTAAAGGCGAGCCGCCTTGGCGGCGAGTAGTTTATTGAAACTTTCCTCGCTACTGTAAAGGCGAGCCGCCTTGACGGCGAGTAAACTGTTTAAACTTTTCTCATTACTTTAAAGGCGAGCCGCCTTGGTGGCGAGTAGTTTTCTCAAACTGCCTTCACTACATTACAGCCCGTGCAACGCCGGGCCACGCAGCTAGTTAATATTATCATCAACCGAATTGTAATATTTAAAGTGTATATTTAAGAAGCTTTGGACAATGGCTTCAGCTATAAACTTTTATCACTTGTCTTTTATAATATAGAAGAACTGTTGCAAATATTCTTTCCTACAAATACAGGAATATTTAGGGTGTGAATGTTTCAAAAACTTAATAAGAAAAGATGATTATTTCGATTAATAAACAAGTGCAAATGGTTTTAATTTTTTAATGATACAAATTTAAGTAGCCTGCTACAATATCTAGTCATGACATTTGCATGTGTTTTATAAGGCATATCTCAATGATATGCCTTATGTGCTTCAATGTGTCTAAAGTAAGGAAAGTGTCTCCCCCCCCCTTCTATTTTCAAAACCAAAACTGATTAATTTGAGATGGGGGAGGGGGGACTCTTAATCGATTTTTTTTTTGAAATAATCTTAACAAAAAACTAGGTTAACATTAGAACTTTGCAAGAATTATAAATTTATTAACAAATGCTTCGTCATAATATATTAGTAGTAATAAATTGCATGGGAACGCATTTTCTTTCTTTTTTTTTTTTTTTAAATCAAAGAAGGGGGTTTAGTGCTTCAAGTCAGTGGTATGGTACCTCTATAATAAAGCACTTGAAAATCATCATATACTAAATGCAATAGGGTTAGAAGAAATGAAGAGCAAAACTTTATTTTTCTTGCTCCAGAATAAAAGCAAAAATTGCAGTCGCAACTATTCCATACAAAAATTTCAATTTCTAGAACTACAAATTAAAATTCATTTATTAAATTTTGTGTTGAATCAAAAATATCATAAAACATTACTTAAGCAATTTTTTCCGTCTACTAGAAGTTTATCAATGTTTCATTTTCAATTTATTTTAAAATTTGAAATTTACTATCAAAAGATAAAGAAATAATAATAATAATAAGTATTATGCAACAAAAAATAGTATTATAGCTAGAAAAATTTTCTGGACGATGACTTGAAAACTGAAAAAATAATTATTTTATAAAATTATTAATTATTCTAAGAAAACTTATCTCAAATAAACCTGATTTCTTACTTATTTTTTATGTGTAATTTAGATGAGATATTATTATTGACTATATTTGTTGATAACTTAGAAATTAACAAAAACCCACTTTTGACAAAATCTCGGGTGGGTTTTTGTTGGTGGACCCGCCCAGAAAACCCGGGCGGATTTTTCTGGGCTGGGTCCACCTTTACCAACCCTGGTGTCAGTATATAGGTTAAAATTGGTGCACTTTTGCACATACAAAGTGCTTAAACTTCAGTTTTACCTATATGGGATACAGGATTGTGGACCCGTATTTATATCTCATGTATCTCCAATACGTGTATCTTCTTCCTTTCACTTGGCCTACTTGTATACTCTAGTGAACTCCTAGTTGTCCATATGGACAACTTTGGAAACCACTGATCTAACCAAAGTGAAATTCTACTTCAACGAACTTCAAGGGACTTCAAATTTTTCTTAGTTGTAACGGAATTTCGTCATAATCGAAGTCGAGCAAGTTGATGACAATTAAAGCGGACTAAACATTTATTTCGTTGATACGGATATTTCGTTGCATTGGTATTCGTTGTAAGGAGGTTTCACTATTTTTGTTCAAACAGTAATGCAGCTGGAAATTTCTTAAGAAAAGAGGGGAGGGTACAATTTCGTGTTCAATGTATTTTCTGCCTGTGATTGCGTAGCTTTTGAAAAAAGAAAAGAAATGAATGCGTTTTTCCTTACAATGTGTGTTGGGTCTGTGTTGAGTAATATACTTTTAAAAAATAAAATTAAAAACAATAATAAATGAACTTAATTTTAACGTTTCTCATATTTAGAGTTATTTTTACAAGAGATTAAGGTCAAAAAATTTTCTTTCATAATTTCTTTCATTTTTGTGGAAAGATAAAAATAAAAAAGTTATAAAATTAGAAAAATAATAATAGAAATCGTATAAAATGTGAATGAAAAAAAATAAAACAATTAATTTCAAGGTAGCGGGGGAAGAAAAAGTTTTTAAAAATCCAATGATACACCAAAAGCTAAGTTAATATAGTTTTTTTTTTTTTTCTAGACCAAGTTCTGAATTTGACTTGGTTCCAAAGTCTTACCGATCCAAACCCTAACAGCATTTTTCACAATACGTACTACAGATTGTAAGCTCTTAACACTAAACCTCTTAAGCATTTTAAGCAGCAAAGCATCCTATTTAAGCAAAGCGAAAATCATCTTAGTCTCCGTGCTCTGAAGTTTCTACGATGCAAAAGTTAAAGGCTTTTATCTCGACGCCAGCTACATATTTTCATCCTGACTGGTACATGCGCCTGCAAGTGAATCTCATTTAAAATTGCCTACTAAACACTTTTAATTTCTTAGCCCATGATTCAGATTTGCATTTGTTGAGTATTAAAGGTGGAGTCGCATTTGCATGAAGGATTTTGGCGGGGTTGTAGAAGAGTCTCATATGATGCATAATTTTCCCCATCGGCTGTTCTGTTCTATGTTTTTATTTTGTTCGTAATGCGTTGGGAGAATTTTTTTAAACTTTTGTACTGAAGCTTATCGATTATAAGTTTGTGTCTGGAGCACATGGTGTTTGACCTTTCTTTGTGCTCTTTTTGTCGTTGTGATTGCAAGTAATTTTATTCTTGTTCCATTTAAATGTTTGGAAAATTTGTTTTTCTTCGCTTCAAGCTGGATGGAATTTTAAGTGCAGGTGAGACGGTAGACGTAGCTAAAAGTTTACTTGTGGTATTTTGTGTGTAGTCATCGTATTTTTAAAAAGTTAACAAGATTTAATTCCAAATGCTTCTGGTTTTTATCTTTTCCCCCTAACACTTTTAATCGAAATTTTTTATTTCTTTATTCTAAATTTCTATTTTTCGCAGTAGTTCCGGAAAATAGTTTATTGACTACAGTATAGTGCACTCAATACAAACACACGAAGAAAAGCGAAATAGCATCAGAATATGTAAAGTATGATAGCATGTTATAAGCCAAAACGACAATCAGTCTGGAGCCCATCGTTTATCACTTGCCTGCTATCACTATAACTATCTATCCCAAATTTTTGAACTCTTTATGGCATTCTTTAAGATGTAATGTCTTAACAGTGTCTGTAGGGCAGCTAAAAGGACCCCCCTCTCGCCCCCCTGAATCTCATAAAACTTATAAATCAAATATCACTTCCATTTCGGGCCGGCATCCTAGTTTCCGACTAATCTGGCGTGGCCTCTGTACGCCCCTGAGTTTTTCTGTTGCGAAAAAAAAAAAACCGTTTATGGATGAAAAGATGTGAAGTCGAAACAAGTGGCCAAGCAAGACTAGTGGCGGATTCACACATCTGGGGCCCGTCGCGATGCATTTTTTTTTGGGGGGGGGGGGGGCCTTTGTCTAACATACGCTCTTTTTCATGTGCAGTTGTTAGATCCTTTTTCTTTTGGATTCGTTATGTAGTGCAATTGGTCATTTATGTGTAGGTAAAGCAGCCATTGAGTAAGGTAACACGTCTCAGTCTCTATTCTCAAAACAAAAAGCTTCTACAGCATTTAATCAAAAAGTGAAACAAAAAAGAAACTTCAGGAACTCCAGTTTTCTTAATTTTGATATTAATTTAATTTTTACTTCTGTAAATAATTTGATAATGGAAAAAAAAAAGAAGAAAGGATACAAACTTAGACTGCATTTTTTTGGAAGATGGAAAGCGATAAAACTCTTTTTATAAAAAGCAAAACGGTGCTGTGTTAGAGAACGATTAATAGCAAATTACGCTTCAGCCCGAAATTTAAAGTAACGTAAAATGTTTGTTAAAATTACAGTAAATCGCTGCTAAGACATCTTTAAAAGTGTGATTTTTGAATTTCTGTAAAGATACAAAAATGCTGTATCTGCTTCTGTTTTATGACATGTTGAGTGCCAATTTGTTTACTGTCTTAACTTTTTCTTGACACACCTCCCGAATTACAGTACAAAAAATAAATGTTCAAATAGGTTTTTCAAAAAATATCAATTTTTAAAATGTCGCCTCAAACCTGGGCAGCTATTCTTAATGAATGAGAATATTTTCCACTTACGATTAAATGAAACGGAAATATATTTATTCATAATTTATTTCATCATAGCATTTGAAGAGCGTGCATTAATCTTATTGTGTTCCGTTTTGAAATCTTGTTTACTGCACTTTTAATAAAACGTAATTATCACCTTTTGAAACCTTATGAACTTGGAACTGTTATTAAGTACGAAATAATAAGCATCCCTTCCCCTCAGCGCATTTATTTGTCACCGTTCAATTTTTCGTACATTTTCATTCCAGAACGACATCAAAAGTTTTCACTCTCAATCAATATCAAAGGGCTATGTCAAACCATTTGCAACCTTATATGTGACGAAGTAGGTCCTTTGAATGAACAGAAAATGCAACCTGTCTTCAAAGTCTCTAATAACTTGATGAAAAGGAAGAAGCCATCTAAATGAAAAGCCCTGCTGTTCCTCATCTATTGCATATTCAAAAGATCTGATGCGTGTACTTCCATTAAAATTGCCTACAAAATGCTTTTAACTCCTCATTTAGGGTGGCTAATTTGCATTTCTGAACAGGTAATTCTTGCCTCGCCGATTTGGAGGAAGCGTATTTTATGAAACTATTTACGTTTTGAATTTCTGGGATAGTTATGATTAAAATAGCGTGTACGTTGACAGATGCAAGTTTTAATTTCTAAATTAATATGTTTGGTTTATTTTTTAATTTTCGGATTAAGGTGTAGTTATGTTTGAGCATATTCTTAAATTTACACACTTTAAAATTTTTGATTTGCTAACAATGTGAATGAAATTATTACGGGATAGCTCAAAAATGATTTTCAGTAAATTAAGAAATATTTCTAAAAAGGAGAAAACGGGAATGTAAAAACTCGTAATGCTAAAATCTATCGCATTATACTACGTTTTATGTGTAGTGCCGGATTTCTAATTTTTCTAGCCGGGCAGAAAGCTTGAATCTGTTGCCCTAAAAGTTTTTATTTCGAGTTTGAGCAAAAAATTCTACAGTTATTTGGTGAATGGCCGCTCCCTCTCCTTAGAAGTTTTGCCCTGGGCAAAGGCCCGTCCCCGGCTAGCAGCCACTGAAATTAAACAAGTAATTTTCTCTCGTGTTATACTTTTATTAGTATTATAGTTTTGTTTATCACTTTGTAATTTGAAAAAAAAAAAAAAAAAACAGTGCTTGATGAAGTTATAGTAATAATCATATCAATGCTGAATAATAATGAATTTCTTAATAATAGTATGAGTTAAAGATCAAGATTAGCGGTCGCTACTGAGTTAAAAAGAATGTTAGAATCATTCCCCACCCGATTGTTAGTCAACCAACCCGACCTGTGATATCAATTAACGTTTATGCCATTAATTAGTTATATACATCCTTGTTTAAACTGCTAATGTTTATATCTTAGTAGCAATCGAGGGTGGAACATTTGCTCTAATTGCTCACAACTGCTCCGATTTGGAAATCCTGCTACATTCGGCTCCCGAAACGGTAAAATTCGCCAATTCTGCTCCCGCCTGCTCCAAAAAGTAAAAGTCCAGGGTTTCGTATTTAAAAATTGGCCAAAGTTGCTCATAGTGTGACAAAATTACTACATATTGCTCCACAAATTGAAATTTACCCATTTTGCCAAACTATTTTGCATTAGATTTTTCAAGGAATGTAAAAACCCTCCCCGAAACAAGTCTTGTTACGGCTCTGCAACAAATGTTTTCTTTCGAATTTAAGTCCATATTTCTAGTGCATTTCAGCAGCTTCTGCTGAATTCGAATTCTCTGACTGGCTGCACTGTTTGTTGTCGAATCGGAAGAGAGATTCCAAATATTTACCGTCGAAAACGCAGAACGGACCGCTTCACGGGGTGGGCGTGCGGTTTTTATGCCCAAAAAGAACACAGAGATGTTAGATAAATGTAGTATTTACTCCCGAAATGAATAAATAAGCAGCCGCCCCGGGCGTTACTCCGAGGGGGTAGTCGAACGCTCTTGGTGGGAAACAGATTACTTCGATTTATCGATCCCCGCGCTATTCGTCGGGTGGAACGAGGGGAGGGAACAACTCATAAGACGTAGAAGACCTGGAATATGTGAAACCCCCACCTGTGATAGTCGAGCCGATTTGTAATCAGGGGATTCTGGGGTTTACGGAGATTGACGACGAATCGCTCTTTGCCACAGTCTCGGATATTTAGAATGACTTTCAATGGGATGTTTATTGTTTTCGGATTGCCTTCGATCGTCGAGCTTTTGTGAACTCCCTTGAAGGAGTTAGTGTTTGAGATTTTTATCAGGGCTGGTTGAACTCTTCAGATTGCTATGAATTTGAAACAATTGCAAAATTGTATCGAAATTTAAAGCGCAAGTTGAAACAAATTTGTGCAAATTTATCTGTGCTGTAGCTAAGCATCATTCCCCATTGATTAAATATTTTGATTATGAAACTCTTAGCTTATTTCACATTTAAACGCTGTAAACTTTTTGGCTGCAAAATGTCTCGATTCGCTCAGAAGACGCCCGAATTTTGATACATTGTTTCGAACTCCTTAATGCAGTAAATACAGGGTGTCCACTCCAATCGTGGACCAATAGCTAATTTCTAAACCGTTAGAGATAAGCATATAGTTTATTTAGGAAAAAATCTCCAAATTACGAAAGGAATTTTGGGTCTATTCAATGTTTTTCAAAAAATCAAATTTTGAAAGAGTTACGAAATTTAAATTTTTATACAGCCCCCCAGTCCTATCAATCATATTTAGTAAAACATTCTTGACACTGCAACGTTTAAAACTAAAAAAAAATCACTCTTCTACCACAAAAATTGACCGAGTTATGACGTTTTGAAAAATCAAGATTTTGCATTATTTCATGACGTCATCGAGCGATCGCTTAAGGGACCGTATGCGAAATCCTTCAAAATCTTGATTTTTCAAAACGTCATAACTCGGTCAATTTTTGTGGTAGAAGAGTGATTTTTTTTTAGTTTTAAACGTTACAGTGTCAAGAATGTTTTACTTAATATGATTGATAGGACTGGGGGGCTGTATAAAAATTTAAATTTCGTAAATCTTTCAAAATTTGATTTTTTGAAAAACATTGAATAGACCCAAAATTCCTTTCGTAATTTGGAGATTTTTTCCTAAATAAACTATATGCTTATCTCTAACGGTTTAGAAATTAGCTATTGGTCCACGATTGGAGTGGACACCCTGTATTTCTTTCATCAAAATTTTCACCAAATCAAATTTTAATCATTAATTCAAATCAAAATTTTAATTAGGCTCGGAAAAACTAATAAACTGAAAATGTGCTGTAAAAAATCGGCTTTAGATTTCTATGTATTTATGTACTAGTTTTGCAATGGTATGTCTAATATTTTTGACAGGAATAAGTTTTAGATTACTTTTCATGCCCAATGTTTATAAAAGGAAGATAAAAGAAGCAGGAATGAAGGCTACTTGTTTCGTAAAATTACCTTTTTCTAAATATTATGCAAAAGAAAAGTAATTTAGAGCTTTTGAGATGGAAGAAATATTTTGATGGGTTTTCGAGCGTTGTTCTTCTCTCTATATACTTTTAACTTAAAGTATTGTTTTTTACGACGAAGAAGTTTGAATCTTTTTCTATATGAATCCTGAATTAAGAGACTAATATTCTTCTGACAAACTTATCGAAAATTGTTTCTTTCCTTCAAGTATTTTTTTTAACTGTTAGAAAAAATAATATATAATAAAAAAAAATAATTTTTGACATAAGGGAGAAGCTCTGGTCTTTTCAAGTTAAAATTTGCATGGAAAAGGTAAAGGGGAAAAAAATCCGCTGGCATTCGCAATATAGATTTTTAGTTTTTTTTTTCCCCCCAACAAATAGGGGAGAAAAAGTTGAAAACCGAAATGAATTTTTCCGTTAACTTAATAGTGAGGATTGGGTTGAATTATTCAGTTTATAAAGTCTGAAAAATTGAGGTATTTTATTTTACATGTGTCAGAAAGAAGGGCCTTTTTTTGATTTTATTTCTCTTAGAAATAATCATTAAAATCTGATTGTGGCCTCTCCAGTGAAACTTATTCGAAATTATAATCAAAATTCTATTTTTAAGAAATCGTTCCTTCGCTTCCTCAGATAAAATTCATTCATCCCAGTGGGAAGTCCAAAAAAGACAAAGATACAAGTTTGAAAATTAGTTTATTATTACATTTTACTGTCCTTTTCTCTTGGGTTCGAAGCAAGCTTTTGTTTTCGAAGCCATAAAATAAAAAATCTTTTTCTCAGCTTCCCCGGGAAGCCTTATCGAGCGATTCCAGTTCGCAGTCCGTCGGTCCTCCCTTATCGCTTGCGGATCTAGTGGACCAGAAAACGTACGATCCGGTGCACATATTATTCCGCCTCCACAATGAACGGCGATCCCACTATGAACCCTTGAACGGTTCTATCCAAACTTCAAGCCGTGTGCTGGCGCCATTTTTGCACTCATTGCTGGGTGTCTGTCTACGCGTAGCATAAAAATTCGTGAGTAATTAAGTGGCGAGTGGTAAAAGTAGACACTTCAAACATTATAAACAGTGATGTACTTTATTTTCTTTTCTTTAAGTGAAATACAGATTATGTGGCTGTCAACTCTTAATTCGGGCGAGAGACTCCAGAATTTTGGTGTATTATCTTTCGAACTCCCTAAATGCTGTAAATGTCTTTTGAACTTTCATCAAAACAACGAAAATCCCTATAAAAGAGATTTTCATTAATAGGAATTTCGGAAAATTTCACGACAAAACAATCCCTATCGTAAAAACAAAACTTTTTCGTGCAGTATTAGAAAAATTGTATATGTTTGATTATTTTTTATTCGTGCTTAGTTCATTTTTCTTAAACATTTTTATTCCCTTAACCCTTAGTTTCGCACGTATCAAAAATTTAAAAATTTTGACAATTTTTTTTCTTTTATTTTTTTTGGGGTAAAATGCATAAATATTATATAGTTAAAAAAATTTCATGGGAAAAAATGCAAAGAAAATCGGTTTTATAAATTGTGTATCCTGTAGGATACACTGCCAAAGTAGCAAATAAGAATACATAAATACTTTTTATAAAATTTAATCAAGTATTTATTTACAATACAACTACATCTATCTATAAATTATTATACAAATCAAAATACAAAAGAAATTAAAAATAAAAGAGAACATACCTGTAATTGACGTGACGCCATGCTGTTTTGGTAGAACACACTGTAACACTTATAAACTTAATACTGAACGCGTTGATTTGTAAATAGCCACAGTAAAGACAGATGTTGAAAAAGAAGGTTCGAATAATGCTATAGGTTAAAAGCCAGCCCCCAGAGGGCGCCTAATTCAAATTAAAAAATGTAGAAAGTTAGTATCCTGTATCCTATGTAGGATACATTGCCAAACTAAGGGTTAAAAAATGCGGTAAAACGTACCCAATATTTTTACCTGCTGCTGTAAATGTTTATTATCCCGTATCGTTGAAAATAACTCTTCTAAAACAATCACTTTTTTCAATCCTTATATGTAGGTCTTTTTTTTTAACTTAGAAAAAAGTAATCTTAATTCCCGAATTTCGGGACTGCTGGATTTCTGAATGTCCATTTAAAAAGTTCCTTTGTACTCCATTTTTTGTCACTAAATTTGTGAATGCAGCAAATCTCCCAAATTTTTCGTTTCTCAATGTTGGCAGATTTTGATATAGGGTCACTCTCCCGGAAAATAGTACAAATCATGTCTAACGCACCAACCCGCAGTAGAAAGGTTGCATGAGCTGCCGTATGCGGCTACTAATAATAATAACTTATGATTTAGACCACTTTCGCTAGAGTAACTAATTGTGAATTTCAGACTCATTGTGGAATCTTATTTTATAACGATTAATTTTTTTTTTTTTTTTTTTTGTTCAACGGGTGTTTAAAAGTAAAAGTTTGCTAAAGAAGGTGCACACTCTCTGCGTAAGCTAATAAATACCTTCTGTTTCATCGTTCTGTTGAATTTATTTGTTTCGAAAAATACTAAGGGCAATATTTTGGGCATTAAAGAATTTTTTTTTGATGATATATACAGTGTAAAAAATAGATGTTGTTTTTACAGTATAATACTGCTAATTTTATTGTAATTTTACAGTAATAAACTAAAATTGCTACTTTTACACTTATAAACTAAAATTGCTGCTTAACAGTAATTAACTGCAAAATGGCTAATTTTACAGTTTATTAATATGCATTCTACAGTTTTAAACTTGAACCTCTGCTGCCAGTATTATACTGTTGCTTTTACAATGTAATACAGCTAATTTTGTGGTAACAAACTAAACTTGTGGTACTAAACTAAAATTACCGCTTTACATTAATAAACTAAAATTGCTAATTTTGCAATTTATTACTGTGTATTTTACAGTTTTAAAATGGAGCCTCTGCTGCCAGTATTATACTGTAAAAACAACAGTTTATTTTTTGTAGTGTATAGCACAAAATGGCCCTAGCCTGGTCGTGTTTGTGACAAACTCAACTACAAACATGAGACCGGAAGAGCGGACTCCAATTGTGGGAGGAGAGAACCGGAGATGGGGAAGAGAGGGAGGAAAGAGGACTCTACTACGGGGATCTTCATTCCTCTCTCTCTTTTTTTTTTTCTTTTCCTCCGTTAATGACTCGTTGTCGGATCATTAGGAGCAATCGTCGACCGTCCTCGTCCCGAATGTGGTTTAAGTGGCGAAAGTGCGCAAAGTTGTCGAGTGGGAGCGGGATTTAGTTTCTTGGCGAGATTTTGTGTCGTTGAAACAGGATGCCTTTACGTCCTGTTGTCTATTTTTGTGTAGCAAAGGGTCATCCTCTTTCCCGATGGCTGTGAGCATTCCTTCCCTTCAATTATATGACTCGCTTTCTGGAAAGAGGGGGGGGGGGGGGAGATTAACAGTCTGACAAAAAATCAGTCGTATTTTAAATGTTTATCCCATTATGTGTATCTTGAAAAGGTATCTAAGATGTGTGTTCATTATTTTTGATTTTACGAAGCTTCTTTCAAAAGTTTTTTTTTGAAGAAAAATATGTTTTTTCTTTTAAGTTTTCTAAATATGGATTTATTCTATATGTTACTGTTGAAGACGCAAAAGAGGTAAATCTCGACATTCGCCGGATTTATAACCAATATCGATCTGCATTATATATTTATATACAGTACAGTAGAACCACATTAATACAGACGAATAAGAGATCCAGGTCGTACGAATGAATGAAAGTACGTATTAAACAAAATAGCTATAAAATGAGGCAAGGTACATAAATTACTGTTCACAGTAAAAAGTGCATTCTGAATTTAAGACAGTTAAATGTAGAATGTCATGAGAGTCACAAAAATACGAAGTAAGGCCTGCAAAAATATAATATTGCGCTAACTCGCCTTTTTTTTATCGACACAGTATGTGTATCTAAAGGGCTGCCCGGATTAAGCAAGTCAGGTTTAATAAGATCTGGATTAATAAGGGTTCCTGTGTATCTATCGTTTCTATATCGATAGTAGAAATATGTATTTTTACAATTTATGAATTTTTGCATTCTTTCGTGCAGTAATTAAAAAAAAACATATGTATGCTAAGGTAAAATACTTTTTGTGTAAACATTTCTTTGAGCTTACTAAAACGGGGTATGAATTGAATGTTTAGAATTCTGTCTTCTAGAATGTTAACATTTCTGTATTCTGTCCACGCATAAATTCCAAGTGTCAAGCAATATTGCTTATCGCAACACTTCGCACAGTCTGCGTTTGACAGAAAGTGATTTCATGTGTTTGCCTTTCCTCTAAGTTTCTTCGTGATAGTGTCACGGTGTTTCTCCTTATGCTTTCGTCAGCTCCAATACGACTGTTAGCTATATGTTTTCTGGAACTCGTATAAAGTTTCGTTTCTTTTATTCGACCGTCTGCTGTTCGCGAGTTGGACATTTTTTTTCCTCTCTCTGATTTTACGAGCTTTTAGTGAATGGTTGTGATCAATGAAGACTGGGGCTTGGAAAGTTTACCAAATAAAATTGTTTCAGTCAGTGAAAAAAGTACCCCCCCCCCCACGGGGGGGGGGAAACTGCCAAAAGTCTGACAAAACTCGGGATAAAAATGAAAAGGAAATTGAAAAAAAAAAAAAAAAAATCAACGCTTTTGGTTTATTATTCTTTAAAATTTTAATACCAACAATGAATTTAAAAATTGAGTAAAACATTTAAAAAACAAAGTGACATTCCGGTGTCCCGGTTGAACATTACAGAAATCTGGCAAGAAAAGTTTTTTTTATAAGTAGAGATTGCTCGAGAAATTTTTGAGTTGAATTCGGTGATGGCTAATATAAATTCTCATCTGTTCTGCTGGAGCAAGAAATCGTGCTAGTAGCTCTCTCTGGTTAGTGCTGTTAGGGCCCTGCTCCACATCAGCAGAAAACGCGACCGAAACCGAAGGCAGAAACCGAAAATCCGGGCAGTTTCCATAGGGACAATATGTAATCCATTTTACGTTTCTGCTTTATTTTTCTGCTTTACGTTAATGTGGAGCAGGGCCCTTATACCTCATGATTTAGAAAAACTTTTCAGCGGTAGTCTACTCAAGATTTGAACTTTGCAAGCATCTTACTCAAAGCTTTAAAAAGTCCGTTTTATCCCTTCTCTTCTCACTGTCTCATGGCATGTGTAACTTTGTTAACATGTTGACCTGAGTATTCAAAACATTAAATTGATTCACTCAATTGAACCATGTGTTTTCAATTTGTGTAATAATGTTTCTGTCTTTCGTATTACTTTTTAGAATTTTGTTTCCTGACGGTGGCCTATATTGTTTCGTAAATTAAAAGCATCTCATACGTTTAAACATTGCAACCCACTTCTCAGAAAACCAGTCTTTAGCGACCCGCCTTATTCCCGTCGCACCGTTTGTTTTCAGAGTTGCTGGATTTTTTTGCATTTATAATACAGAATTGACACACAAGTAGTCGAATGTGGGGCACATTGAAGCAACTTACCTTTTTCAAAATAAACAAAGTGGAAATATGTTTTGAAAATTACAGAACGTTTAGAAAATAATTTTATTATAAAATTTGTATTGAAATAATTTTTATTTTTGGCCGTAAGCTTGTAACTTCGAGGGGGGGGGGGGAGAAAACCTATTGGTATTATTTTTATGGGACAAAGTGGAAAATAAAATTACTTTTCTAATGAAATGTTTTCTATTTGGTTCGGGGATCGTGCGCCATTAATCTTGAGCATGTCCACTGCATGTCAACAAATTTCGTTTGTGACAATGCAGGTAACAGAACAAAGACACAACTCTTTAGCATCATCCTCTTGCAACTAATCAATGAATCCTGAATTGCCATCTTTTCTGTGAAATACATCCAAATTATGGAGCTACATCTCCAAACAAATAAAGCTTTTCTTTCTTCTTTCCTTTAATGCAGGATGCAATCTATAGCATTAAAATAATCCACGGTGAAACTGACTCGTTATGTGTCAAGATCTAATGTAGGGGTACCCCCTCTCAAGGACTGTTACCCGCTGAAATGATATGGGGAGACCCTCAAAATCAGATCAAGAATTCTACAAAATTACTCCCACCCCCTGTAAAAATTTCAGTGATGCAGCCTTCGCCATAGATCCATCCCCCTATCCACCTCGTGGACAATCCTGTTTAATGATACACAAAACTAACTCACCGTTTTAAATGTGTGGTTATGCCAACTAATATATAAGCATTTCTCGTAGACATCTTGCATTAATGAGTTCCAAGTCATATAATAATTTCCAAAACCACATTAGAATCAAAACTCTCCGTAAACTTTTAAACCGAGTTATCGCCACTTAGGAAAACTACCCGACCACCATTTTATATGCATATTCTTTCTCGCACACCTTAAATCTGCGACAGAAAGTTGTATAAAGCGACGATCCACGTGCGCGTCATTTTAAAAACGCCATTACCTTTATTGCTCCAGACGTCGCTCCTTTTACCAGATTTATTTTTAACAGGCTCTTTTGCGAGAGTCAATCTGTGGGGTGAAGTGGGGTTGTCGAATAAAAGTTGGTGTGAGATGATGGAACGATCTCATCATCAGATAGAGTGGTTATGGATGTCGTTAAAGTCGGCCGTTATGTTCAGAGTTGGGATCATTTTCAGTTTTGCTTTAGGACTTCGTTGTGCAGATCATATAATTTGGTGTAATCAGAGACTGAAAAAATGTGGAAAGAACGACATTAAGACGCACAGAGTGACAAATTCTGCAGACACTCATGTTTTGAAGTCACTAGGAGTAGCTTTTTCAGTGCGGAAAAATTGCGGGATTCCCAGCACAATCTGTTGTTATATAAGGCTCGACCGATGGCATTTTTTGGCCGATGGGCCGATGCCGATTGTTGGCCGATTGTTCAAAGTTGGCCGATGGCCGATGGCCGATTATTTTCCTCTTCCATCGGCCGATGCCGATGGCCGATGGCAAAAAAAAATCAAACACTTAGAAAAATAAATGAGATTTGAAGGGTCATATATTCATTTCATTCCACTTTTATTTCTACGAATACAGTTTAATTGTAATCATTAAGATAAAGTAATTCAAATTTTGGTCTAAATTTCTATTTTACTACCACTCGATTTAGTGTTCACTAGATTTTCCTGCACATACTTGTGTCACTTAAAATAATAACTTCAAATTTTATGTATTACTTTAATTTAAAAAAAGAAAAATGAAAAAAAAGACACATTTATGTATTTTCTAAATTTGGGCATTTTTTTACACAAAAGTAAACAAAAAAATTTTAAATACCAGTTATGCACTTGTAGCATATTTTTTTTATTCGTTTATTATTTTCAATGCATTCAATTTTGTAAAAGTATGGTATTTGTATTCCCATTTATGGGGGAAACAGGAAAAGGGGGAACTCATGAATAAATTTAACTGTATGTAAGCAGAACACTCGAAGACTTAGCAGTAATTCTGTTGACTCGTTCCGTGATTCGAGAGCAAAGTCATAACAAGAATTTAAGCTGAGGATCAGTGCTTCTTTCAGGCATCTCTCTGGGGGGGGGGGGCACTGCAATCCCGGAGAAAGTCAACTGCCACCCCCCCCCCCAAGGAAAACGCAGTTTGCACTATCACACACAGAAAAATGAATTTAAAAAAGTAAAAATATTAAATGAGCAAATAAGTACAAATTAAAGAAATAAAAAAGTGAATATTTAATAAATGAATATAAAAATAAAAGAAATTTTTAAAATATATTGAGAGGTGGCAACAAAGATATCCTACAATTGCATTTCAGGACATCTATTTCGAAAAAATATCGGGGGAGACTTTGTGAAGCCCATCCTTTCTCTCTTGGCATCATCGAAGATCGCCTAACCTTTTGGGGGGAGGGGAGGGGGGGGAGTCAATTTCAAAACACTTATATGGAAAGTTATGAACTGCATCAATTTTCATAACTTTGTAAAAGATAATCTGCAAATACGTTTAAAGGACCTCATTTTTAAAAATTCAGAGTAATTCATGAACGCTACGCTTTTACTTAATGTCGGTAACGATGACCTGAAATTGACATACAGACTTCAATTTCGAAAATGTTTCAGAAGAGAATATCAAATCGCATTCCTTTTCCCCCATCTATCATCAAAGATGGTCAACAACTGCATTTTAATGATTTGAACTTCAAAGCTTTCCGGGTAGGGGAGGAGCCCATAACTCAATTTTTATCTGATTTTTCTCAAATATAGCATTTTTAGAACCTCAATTTTTGAAAGTTCTCTGGGGAGAGTCTGTGGACATATATTCTCTCAACGCTCAAAGGGGGCTTACTATTGTTCTGCCAGCACTTCAATTTGGAACATTTTAAGAGGAAAAGCCTAGAACCCATCCCTTTCTCAAACGACATCAAAATGCACCTAAGTTGTGTATCAAGATTTTAATTTCAAAAACGTTTCTGGAATTGGATTGTGGAACGTGCTAGCGCTCCGTTTCACAATAATAACCTCATTAGTGACGTCGCACATTTGCGCTTTTAGTACATTGATTTCGAAACAATTCTAAAAGAGTGACACGAACCATATTTCTCTTCCCAACTTCTTCAAAGATAGTTGACAATTGCGTGTTCAAGACTTCAATTTGATTTTTTTTTTTTTTTGAAGAGAGTTACAAATCTTGTCCCTTTCTCTGAAGTAATCAGAGATGACCAACAACAGCGTTTTTAGGCCTTCAATTTCAGAAAAACTATGGGGGTGAGTCCGTGATTCCCTTACATATCACCAAAAATGACCTACAATTGCGTATTTAGAGCTCCAATTTCGAGGGTTCGAACTGGATCATTTACTTACCGTCATTAAAGATAGTAGACATTTGCACATTTTGGGCTTCAATTTGGAAATTCTAATGGTGCCAACGAAAAAACGGTGGAAGGTGACAAACTTGAGATACAGTGAGTTGAAAGCAGGTGATTTTTCACTAAAATGATTTTGATAGACACTTTGGACGACAATATCTTTTACAAAATCAATATTTAAGCTCTGCAGCTGTAAAACATTAAAACTAAGTATTTGAACAATAGAACTACGAAATATGAACCTTTGAATTTGTTTGGTTTAAAATTTATGAATCCAGGTCGAAGATTGCCCACCGCGTTTTTTCGCAAGTTAACATGCGTGCTTGCTACACAAAATTAATTAAGCTCAATCTCACAAAAAATACTGGAGAGTATTGACAACCAAAAGTATTTTAAACCCCAAAAATATTAGGCCCCCAGTGTGATAAAATTTTCTGCAGTCTTAGTCTAATTATGCCAATTCTTCATAACAGACATTATTTCAAGCTAATTTTTTCATCCTTATTCGAAAGAACACCATCGAAAAAAAAAAAACACATTTCGATAGGAAAAAATCTGGTTCTTTCTAATGGTACCAAAGAAAAATTGTCGAAGTTGATAAACTTGAAATATATTGAGTTGAAAACAGGCGATTTTTCATTAAAATGATTTTTATAGACACTTTGGACGACAATATATTTTATAAAATCAATATTTAAGCTTTGCAGCTACAACCCGTTAAAAACAAGTACTCTGACTATAGAACTAGTAAGTAAGAAGTTTTAAATCGTTTTTGTTAAAAATTTATGACAACCTGAAATAAAGGAAAAAAATTGCCCATCGAGTTTTTCGCAAGTTTAGATGCGTGCTACACAAAATCTAGCGCAATCTCACAAAAAACACTGGAGAGTATTGACAACTATAAGTACTTTAAGCTCCAAAAATATTAGGCCCCCAGTATGATAAAATTTTCTGCAACCTTAACCTAAACATTGCAACTCGTTTCAAGAAACTGATCCGTAATTTTGGACCACATTTTTTGCGGGATCCTAGCTCCTCCAGATTTGGATCTTGGAAGTTAAAAATTTGCACAGGTTAGTTCCATAGGTATGTCTACCACTATGTAAAATCTAATCTAAATCGGAGATGGTCGAGTGGGGACGATTTGAAAAATTGGTCCAGTTGACGTGGAATGACTCATTTAATACATTACTAGTAAAATAATGTATTAAAAGTAGATTTAAAATATTAGTAGAGCTTTAATACATTTTCATAAATGGTAAAATGCAAGAAGCCTTATTGATAAACTTTATTAGTTGCCAATACAATGATAATGAGATCGGCAATCAGGCGAAAACACTTGATATATGGTCACTTGATAAAACGTAGAGTGCACCATTGAAGTTTTTAGGGGCACACATTTTTAGGCAGGTTTTTGAACTGTTTTTTTGGGGGGGGGGGATGTTCCGTAGCATTTAAAGAGGGTGTGTCATCGCCTTTGGGGGAAGGGGGTTGAGGGCAACTTTATGCATACACATAAATACTTATTAGTTCCACGCTTCATGGTCAAGAAATATCAGGATAAATCAATGGGAAAAGTTTTTTTTTTTGCTTTGAACACAAGGTTGTCCCCGCTCCCAAGAGCAAAGTCGGAGCACACATCCAAATAGCACGGAGACCAAAATAAAAACTAAAACGCAAATAAGTCCCCCACCCCTCACCACAATTGTTAAAAAATAGACGGGCAAGTATAGGCCATGACCCTCCCGGATGGGCACTCCTGCTTAAACGAATATGACTTAAAGGAAACATCGTAACAGCTTCAATATTCAATTCAAGACTTGATAATTTAGAATTGAGTAACATAATATTCGATTTGAGAAAAGCAAAATGAAAACAATGATCTTATCACGTAACAGAGAAACCAGAGGTGAGTCTCTCCTCAAAATTTTACAGCATAGATCCATTCTTCTCTTAAAATAAATGTGTTGGCCAACTAAATCTGACTGACATCTTTTTCAAATTAAAAAGCAAAAAAAAAGGCTTTCATTCACATACACACACAAAAAAAAGAAAGAAAAAAGAAAAAAAATGCGCAAAAATTAATTCCTTCATTTAGAGGCTTTACTGTAATTCTAAAAACTCTCATCAAAGAGATCGCTCGGAAAGTACCCGCTGTGTTGTGAAAATTTCGGTATCTGACCGATTCGGAAAATTCCAAAACCCAGAACTGTGTTGGTCCCGTTGCCGCTCGATTTCAAGCCACATGGTGAACGTACTTTTAATTGTGAAGTAAAAAATAGAGAAGATAGAATTTCCTCTCAAGAAAACTTTTTTTTTGTCTAAACATCGGCCAGCCATCGGCATTTAGATGTTTTCGAGGCCGATGGGCCGATGTTTTTCCCAATTTAGCATCGGCGGCCGATGCCGATGGCCGATGGAAAAAATTTCAACCATCGGCGCCGATGCATCGGCCTGGCCGATGCATCGGTCGAGCCTTATTGTTATACCGAAGCGGCCAGGTCTTCCACTGCTAAGAGATTTTTATTTGAGTTCCCAGTAGAAATTTTTCAGAAGTATGCAAATCAGATAAAAACCCTTCAAAAGTAATTTGCAAGCAAAAAAAAGTGTAATCTTAAAAGTTAGATATGCACCCATAGAAGTGTTAAAAATTAAGACACTCGACTTAAAACTAAATACAAATCAAAATGTAGGATAATGCGTTAAAAATAATATTGAAACTTTTGTTAGTTATTACATTTCTAATCCTAAAGACTCTTACCCCCATTTCAAGTGCTCTAAATCAGTCACATTTGACTGTTACATGTTAAAAACAGCATAGCTTATTTTTGTGCTTTTGACGCCCCATGTCGTGCGTATCATTTTTTAGTATAATTCTGCTGCAATAATTTAATATCTCATTTTGGTTTGTGATATTTTTTATAATTTTCTCACCAGTACTAACACAAAGCGTATTGTGTAATACTTCAAATGTATTTTTCAGTGAAAAAAAAATTTTTTTTTTGAAACATCTCATTAATCGTTAGACGATATATAATGCATAATTGCATCAAAGTGTTCGCAAGTTACTCGCCTTTATGTTTGGCATTTCAAAATATGTATACCCAAAAACTGGGGAGGAGGAGGAATTCACCCCCAAAACCTTCTTTGCTACACCACTGATGTTTTTTTCTTTTTTTAATATAGTTGAAGGGGCAAGTGGATAAAGGTGATATGTGACATTTGAAATTCGCCGATTTATAGAAATTCAAATGAGTGTGTGTTCAATTGTGTTAACTCACATACATCGTTGAAGGGGCAAGTGAATAAAGATGATGTGTGACAATTTTTTAAATTTCTATCTAGAAAAAGCTTTAAAAAAACAGTTATTACCTTTTCACCATCTTCCACGGTATAAAGTAAGTTTTTCCAAAATTGTCACATATCACCTTTATCCACTTGCCAATTCAGTTAAGTTCAATTAGCTTAGTACGCCCCCCTAAATAAATCACCTAATTTAGTTTCCCAAATTATTTGCCGTTTTTCTGAAGAAGACGGTGCAAAATTTGCTCATTCCAAGAAAACGTAGTTTAATTCTTAAAATGAAGACAAAAAATTATTTCCTCGAAACAAACTTTGAAATCATTATGTTTGAACATTATTGTTCCAACTAATTGTAAATTTTGTATAAAATAGTTTTGTTTCACTAGTTAACAATAAGTTCTGTCAAGAACTAAACGAGCCTACTTTCCCGTACATCGACATCGGCATTCTAGTATCTAATCAATATTCTCTTGAATATCTGAAACTGAAAATTATCTCAAACGTACCTTTATAGCACTTAAAGCTGATTTCTAAAAGCAAAATATACCCCTCTCATCAGATGAGATAGACACGTAAAAAGTAAATAAACGAGTAAATAAAGTTTTTTCGCACCTTTTAAAGAATGTAACTGTTATAGTTCTTCCGTAGAAAAATTCCTCAATCGTTTTCAAAAGAAAAATAAATAATAAGAGTACAAAGAACATTAATACACATTTTATCAAAGAAAGAAAAAAAAAAACAAAAACTCGTCCGTTAATAAAATGTCTCGAATTTCACTTTTAATCCGTTGCCAGTTGTTAAATATAAATAAAGAATAAAATGCTCTCGTGAATGAAAAAATTTTGTTACAAAAAAAAATCGTCTGCCAAGAAAAAGAAAAAAAATAACAATAATAAATGAAATAAAACAAATGAATAAATAAAATAAAACAAATAAATAAATAAACAAAAAATCGTCTGCCCAGTCAGCCATTTTTTTCTGAGCCTGCATTTCCGCCATGTTTGCGGAGTCGGAGTCAGAATCAGAGTCCTCACAGAAGATTATTCGGAAAAGTATTTTACATTCATTATTTACCAAAACAATTTTCTTACAAAGTTAGTTTAAAGGAAATTCGCCTTTTAAGTTCAGGATCAACCCCCGTAGGCGCTATAATGTTAAAATTTTCTCTGAACGGTTCATCATTGAACGAAAAATGGTTCAAATCAAAAAGTGAAATGTGGGAATGAGCCTCTCCGAGATCTTTCGAACAAACAAAAAGTTAATTCAATTCGGACGGTTCACTTAAAAGTTATCAGGTGGGAAAAGGTTGTTTGAACGGTTCAATGTTGAACGCAAAAATGTTCAAATCGGATATTTAAAAGTGGGAATGAAGTACTCTTGATAAGATCTTTCGAACAAAAAAAAGTTTGTTTTAAATCGCACTGTTCACTAAAAAGTTAGTATCGCGTGACAGGTTGTTTGAACGGTTCAAAGTTGAACCAAACATTGTTCAAATCGAAAAATCAAATGTGGGAATGAGCTGTACTCGCCGAGATCTTTCCAACAAAAAAAAGTTTGTCCAAATCGGATTGTTCATTCAAAAGTTATTAGGGGGGTGGGGGACACAGACAGACCGACACACAAATTCCTCATCTCAATACCCTACTTTCCAATTTTTAATTTTTCGATATTTATTTTACTTTTTTGTTTCTTTTTGACTTTGTTTTGGACTTGGCGATATTTTTTAGATGCATTAAGCCATTTTTAATGCTTTTCCGTATCTTTTATTTTTAACGGGAAAGTAGGCTAAAAAGCAATGTTTTGCTTTAATTAATCCGAATGTTAACCAAAATTATATCCCTGTGAAGCATTTGCTAGACTGTATAAAGGTCATTTGCGGTTTTCATTTGTTTGGCATTATTTTTTTTTTTTTTTTTTTTGCAAAAACATAAAAGACGATCTTTTGTGCTTATTCTCTCGTTAGAAATGATTTTTCTTGTGTTCGAGTTTTGCGGCGGCGGTCTTTTACAGCTCTGCCGCTTTCCTCGCTTTCGTAATTACAGGGTTCTCGACTGAGAAGCTATTTTTCAAAGCTTTTGTTGAAAATTTACGGTATACGTCGGAGAACTCGTGAAGCACTCCCCCCATCTCTCGCTCTCTCTTTTTTTTTAAATTCATATTGTGTGTCTTTTTATTTCGTTCTGTGTGCGAGACCGCAGAAAACAAATTATCACTTCGTGTTTTGGCCAATTCTGAGAAATTGCAAGCGTCTTTTCGCGAAAAATGTTTACCAAAAACTTTCGTGGTGGTTTTGAATTTAAACTGTGTACTGTCCGTCTTTGATGCCGCGCCTATTACTCGTGAATAGTTCCATTTAAAAAAAAGAGTAGATGGGTTGTGCTTGATTGCCTTCCGAAGTTTTCTACTTAGAACTTGTATTTGCTGTATCCTTTTGACATGTTCAACTAAGCTATGTATTTGAAATTACATCGTTCCACGTTGTTTAATACCAGAGACGTCATATCGAAATTTTTCAGGGGGGCGGGCAAAGGGTGCATACACAATAGGGTGGTCCTTAAAAGGCATGATTTTCAAAATTTCAACTTTTTTTCGGTCTCACCCCCCAATATGGTTCCTTTTAGGGAGAAAATGAACTGCAAAAAGTTTTAGCAAAATATATTAAAATTTAGAGGTAGCTCAATGAGCTTGAAGTTAAGCGTATATAGGCTAATAAGTCAATGACAGCATGAAAACAAAACAAGTCAATTTTTAAATCATTTTACCTTATGCTGTTTTAAAGATCAATATGAATTAAGAAAATGTATACATAATTGGTTTAAATACAATAAAAAGTAGGAACATTATTATTTTGCCATAGACGATTTGGTGCTTAACAGTGTTTGTGACTGCCTGGATATTCACTTCTGTGCTCCTCAACCACTTGCATTAAGAAATGGAATTGAGACTTATCTCTTGTTAATAAGCCATGGAACTCTTGAATAAGTGCTATATAATGTTCAGCATAATCATTTATGACTACCATAGATTTTACATTTTTTGAACCTAGATGAAAATCTAGTCTTTCATTACAATTAAGTGGATCAACTTTAAGGAACCCATCTGGAATTCCTATCTGTTCAAACTTAATTGATCTTTTTGTCACAAAATCCTCAAACTTTTTTTCTTTGAACGTTTTCAAATTTATATTAGCACTTTTGGAATATTATTTTGACTTTTCACCTCTTTCATTGCTTTCATCTTATGGCGCATCGTAGAAAGAGGCACATTATAGTCGAATATAGCTAATGCTATTAAATCTTCAAAACAAAGATGTTTCCCGAATTTTTGAGATGCAGCTGTTGAAATATTGATATTTATGTGTGAATAATCTAACGGTGTGTTTAGTAGTTGAAGGTCATTACAGGGTGCATCAGATGCTACCGGAGCAATTATCCAAGCTTTAAGATATACTCTAGCTACAAATATGCAAATGCCACGTAAGCCATTCTTTTCTCTTGCTGTGAGCTAGAACTGCAATTTAAACATCCATATCTTTGTGCTATATATGACTTTTACATCCAGCGAGCATGATGGACAGAACCTGGTGTTAAAAATCTTACCCCCTGTCGAGAAACACCTCCAAGAAATGTAGTGACTAGTTCAAAGCTTTCCTTATAATCCTTTTTTGGCTGAAACTTTTGCAAATGCTCACAACAAAGTACAAGCATACCATGTTTTCTATCTGGAGCAAAACCTGCAACAACTTCATCATTTGTTCCAACTTGGAAGTTTTCTCTGTTAATTAATTTCCATGATGACTGAAATCTTTTAAAAATTGGAGCTTTAGGAGCAGAGCTTGACTCCATGCAGACATCAAAAACTGATCGTATGATTAGTTCTATAATATGATGACGACATGCGCAATACAGATGTTCTCTTTGAGTTTTCTGCTCAAGAAGAGAGCAGGCACTGTTATTTTGACCTGTGTTTGAGCTTGTTGTGTCAGCACACATTGCTCTCACTCTACTTGCAATGTCTCAGTCGTGCATTGCTTCATAAACTGCAGATGCGACAGCTTCTCCAGTCCAAGATGGTAACTTGGTAACTGTAAGTAGTTTAGCAAGTAGAGTTAGCTTCCTGAAACTAAAATAGGCATTAGACAAGAGATCTACTTTTTCTTTGCCCGTTAACTCAGGCAAAAGTTTGCTGTCCCAATAAACAGTTAAATGAAATTGTTCTTGAAATTCTTTCTTCAAATTTGCTCATATCTGTTCTCTTTTCTTATCCTTCGAATGGAAGATCTATTGGCAGAATTTTCTTCAATGTTATGCCCTAGACTCCTTGCAGTTTCTGCAATAAGGTATACTGCATTACACCTTAGTATGATCAAATACAAGTGCAGAGGACACTGGTGGTGTCAGGACATTAAATCGTTCTTTTTTAGAAGGTTTAGAGCACGAAAGATCTGCTTGTGATTTATTTCTTTTTTCAGTGTCATAGATTTCATCTGTATCATCATCATCCGAAGAAGAAGGTGTTAATGCAACCGATACTTTATTCTCTGTTCATACTTTTTCTTTCGGTAATCTATTCTTCTATCATTTTTCATGGATCTGGTTTCCGTAGTTACAATTTAATTTCGCCTTACTAGTCTCTATTTCTAGTTCAAATATTATTCTTATTTTTATTTCAAAATATAGCACATTCCATCGGATATAAAAAAAATTATAGCTACCACTTTCCCTGGAAGAGACCAATCACATGCAAACAAAACAAACAAAGAACTCAGAAGTACAGCTCATTGTGTTGCATTACCATACACAAAATGAAACTGAGGTTGAGTCGTACAGTCATAGAAAAAAAAAAACGAAACACTCTGAATTATTCGGCTGCTATACTTGCCAAGAACAAAAGAAAGATGTCTTCTGACATGGATTAAAGTCTTCTTTAAAACTATGTGAGTAAAATTTTGATAAGGGGCTATATACAAAGTGAAATGAACTCAAAGTCTGAATTTTCAAATGGGAACCCCTACATTTGGTTACATAATTAGGTGCGGAGGGCCAAAAGTACGCTAGGTACCAAGCGGCATCACTTTAGGACCAGTAGAACAAAAGTTATGACCGACCAAAGATTTAGGGACCACCACCATATTTAAATTGCTACTTTCAAGGTCGAAATTTACAAAGAGTAGAGAAATCATATTTTTTCGATTAAATTACCTAAAGCTACTCGCAATAATACGTTTGCTTTTCGTAATTAATTAAAAATTCTCGGGTTTTGTTAAAGTTATAATATTTTTTTGAAATTTAAAAGAGAAAACCCTACTGTGTAGAGTTCAAGGGAAAAACGCAACATTCTATCTTTTTGATTAAACAAAGATTGATGCATATTTTTAGCTACGCACTAACCGTTGCAGCACACACCTTTTGGAGAGAAGTTACAACTTAAAAGTAACCTCTTGTATTTATATAAACTACTGTATTAGGATTGGCAAAAATGTTAAAACCGTGGCTCAGAATTTAAAAAAACGTCTAATCTTCACAAATTATTCCAAATAACCTTCCGAGACACCACAGTTTTCCATGAAAATCAAGTGTCCACGGAAAAAGTTTTCTGAATTGCTACATGTTGCATGAATGCAGACTTCTGACTAATGGACAAAAAATATGATTGTCTACCAATTTTAAAATATACTCAGCAGTTTTATTAGCGTTTCGCTTTCAACATATTATAACTGTTGAAAACTAAATACTATATAAAAACGCTGAGCATGTTCTGCAACTGGTGGATAAGCATATTCCTCTTTCTTTGCATAGAAATTCCCTGCTATTGTTTCAGTTTGCACAGTTGTATATGGTCCCTAAAAATGGTTCTTTTAGCATATCTCAAAAACTACTGGATATTTTGAGCTCCCATTTTGGATTCTCCTTTGAAACCCCTTCTAGATTGTTTCTCCATCAAAATATTATATGGTTCCAGATCATCATTTTTTCAAATATTAATTTCATAATTCATAAAAAATTCAAAATTTTATCTGAGAGGAAGTCAATGACGTTTTTATTGTTGGGTTGGTTCATACTTTGATATAAAAAAACAAACTTTGCCGTACCTATCGTGGTTTAGGTATTATATGCCCAAGTATCAAAAATATTTTTAACATTACGGGACGGTTTTTTCTCAGTTCAATTGTGAAGCAACTGCTGGAGCAAATTTAAAACGATTTGGTATACAAAGTTAAATGATGTTGCTGATCACAAATATGCGATAAAAAAGGGGGGTTTCATAGAAAATTTTAAAGTTGATGCCGATTTTTATATGAAGACGACCCCTTAACAACAATTTACCAATAGAAATTTATAGAACACATTATTCCTGAAAAAATAACATATTACACGTGTCTCTAGTGTTAATAGTCTTCGAATAAGAGCGAGTGTTTCGTGTTTTTTTTTCTATGACTGTACAGTACACATTCTTGCATGTGATACTTTCGCTGCGGAGGAAATCAGTTTAGCGCAGCTTTATCTCTATTTTTTAGTCTTTTACAATAAATTTGAGAAAACTATGTTTCCTATTATAAATATACAAATACAATATAAATAAATATATAAATAATATATAAACATATAAATACAAATAAATAAATAAATTGAAGAAACCTTGGAATTGCTTGAAAATTAACTTTTCAGTGAAAGTTCAGGATCATTGAGCTACCTCTAAATATTGTTTAAATGAGCTAAAATTTTAGGTGATTCATTTTTTCCCCAAATAGAACCAGATTAAGGGGTGAGACCACAATATTTTTGACCTTCGAAAATAAGGACCACCCTAATACACAATGTAAAATTTACCAAAAAGTGGCAAAAACCACGCCCACTTTTATGCCAATACATTGATTTCCCAAAGTCAGGGGGGGGGGCAATTGACCCCCCCTGCTCCCCCTAAATGACGGGCCTGTTTAATACGGCTCAAAATGCGTTTTGTTATTCACCACCTTGTTGGTATCTTACCTAACCTTTTTTTAGTAAGATCAGAAAAGACGTGACGCATGCGTTAATGCGCGGAAGGTTCAGACACACCTAAGATCAGACAGTATGTTTTAGTTTTTTTTTTTTTTTTTCGTGTGTGTGTGTGTGTTTTTTTTTTTTTACTATCTGCAATTGTAATTACAATTTGAGTTGAAACTTGTAGTTTTAGTCTTTACTGAACATCGAGTTTTGTTGCTAAGTTTGAAAAGGAGTGATGAATACTTTGCAAATTCTTTAATAATAAAGTTTTTAGCTTTTCAACTTGATTCGAAGTCAAAATATGCGAATATTCTAGAACAGCATTTCTCAACTCTTTTTGGACAGAGGACCTGTAAATGTTGCGAAAAACCCTTTAAAGGCAGAAAATAAAAAGAAACCAAGCAAAACAGAACGCTGTAACAAAAACTCTAAACTGCCGCCCTTGCCATCTTTAAAGTTTTTATATTGAGATTCAACTGAAAAAAAAAAGGGATGAATTGCTGCTCCCCAGAAGTTCTGTCCCGCGGCAAATGCCCCAGCTTGCTCCCTCTAGATC
Organism: Uloborus plumipes; assembly: GCA_038373865.1. Taxonomy (NCBI): domain Eukaryota; kingdom Metazoa; phylum Arthropoda; class Arachnida; order Araneae; family Uloboridae; genus Uloborus; species Uloborus plumipes. Next base: position 48,937 of record JAXGGA010004062.1, on the reverse strand, counting down.
CTGCGATATATTTTTTTCTAGTACTCTTGAAACATAGCAAGAAGAAATGTTTGTGTCTTTTCTGTCGGTTTCGCTGAACCTTTCATGGTATCAAAGTGTGTGGCTTGGCCGGGTGATTAGTTGTTAGCGATTTAATACCTATTGTTTTAGAATATTTTTTAATTATGAGCGAAAAATTGGAAGTAAAGTACAGGGTCCGGCAAAAAACTATAGTAGGATATAAAAGGGGCAGAACTTTGCAACAAATTGAAAATCTTCTTGAACTAAACATTGAATATGAAGAAAATATGTATGCCATTTACCACGCCATTACTTAGTTTTAAACATGACGCCATACAGGTTATAGAAAAAAGCAAATATTAAAAAAAAAAAACAAAAACTTATGCTAATTACCATACCATACATGCCATTACTTAGTCCTGAATATGAGACCACACAGATGGTTGCTCTCACGTTCCAAGCGTTGAATGATAGCATGTTATTCCTTTTTGTGAAATAATTACACATACACGTCATTTTGTTTTTCTTTTGCTTTTGGCGCTTAACAACTATTGACTGTTCAATAAAGTCAAGACAACTGCAAATTGCTCGTCAGGTAATTTAGTTCTTTTTTTTGGGGGGGGGGGGAGGGGGGCGAGGCAACTGACCTACATTTGGGAAAATAATGTACTTGTATTCTTTTGTATGAAAATTGATGTTTTTTCCTGCAATATATATTGAGTTCGCCCCCCCCCCCGAAAATGTTGAATTGTCGGGCTTACTGTAAAGTTTTTCTCAAGTACACTTATCTTCAGCACTTCATAGCTTCATTCTTAATGAAAGATGGTTCCAGGGCCACCGAGAATTTCGACTGGCCTCCCTTGTCGTTTGGTTTCCGAGCCCCTCTCTCCATAAAGCTTAAAAAAAAAAAAATTATAGTACTCCAAATCCAAGACGGGTCCCTAGTTTTCGACAAGGCTGACGTGGCCTTTTGTCGGCCCTGGATGATGTGATATAGTGAAAAAAATGTCTTGAATAATTTGTGAAACATAATCGAGAATAAGTAATCTATTGTTCTCTTTTGTCGAATAGTTACATCTACATTTATACATGCATGTCACACCGTTTCTCTTCTACTTATGTGTTAAACAATTCTCTGCTGTTTAGAAAAATGAAGTGAACTGCAAATTGCTCCCTATAAGTATCTGTTAAGTATACTCTTCTTTCAGCACTTCATTGCTCCATTATCGACGAAAGATGGCGCAACGTGTGAATAAATCTTCACCGAGTTAAAAAAAGATAAAACATACGCGCCACTGCTGTTTTTGAAGTATTATCAATCATTGTTATCGGATTGTGATGATAATAAAGAGCAGAATTGAAGAGTTTTTCTCCATCTTTCTTTCCTCCCCCCTCCAATGTTTGTTTTATAAATGCGGGTGAAAACTTTTTTTCTGTTCGTTCAAGCTCATCCTCATGTGTTATTGCGGAAGCCATCTGTCATGCTGATTTTTTCTTTTTCGAAAAAATAAATAATTTGTTGCTGTGTTGGTACGCTTATCGTCTTAATTTATCGCGTGTCGCACTATTGCCATGGGTGTAACTGCGGATTAAGGCGGAAAAATATTGACATTCTGTAATTATTTTGAAAAATTGCTACATCGCATTTACTTGATTGGTTGATTTTCTGAATAAGTGATCCATGCTTACTAATTCTTCATTCTCTGTCTCTTTTCGTTTTGTTTTTTACTTTTATATGTACTTTTTCCAGATTAAAGTCACCATTTTATCTGCGACATATTGTATAAAGCGAAAATGTGATTCCGTGTCAGAATTAATTCTTCATAATTTTAGGCCTACAATCCCTTTTGAGAGTTAACCCTTTGGCTTTGGAATCTTGGTGATTGGTTGAACTAAAGATCTTGGCGATTTACTGCCCCGTTTTATTATTTATTTATACTGTTACTTTTGAAATAAATGATGGAAAAACCATCAACTGAGTTCTTTTAATTAGGCTTACTAACTCGTTGTAATGTTAGCTTTTCATCAGTTGAAAGCTTAAAACACAGGCCTTTCGCTTGTGTGTGTGTGTGGGGGGGGGGGGGGGCAATTTCCCACACCGGCTGTTTAGAAATCAATACATTTTCTTGTTAGTAGGCGTGGTTTTGATTTTTTATTTGTATGAATATGTGTCCTTTACCACCACCTCTCCTCTGAAAAATATAAAATGAGGGGCTTGTGTTTAACACTATGCTTTCTTTGGAAAAAGCAGTTTTCGATGAAAACACTTCCACATTTATACCTTTATGTAAAACATTGTTCATTTCAAGTTTTAAATGTATCCTCTGCATTCAGTCGCCTTCAATAAGGATTATTACGTATCGCCCACCGAAAATGAAAGGGGGCATTTTTTAAATTGGATTAGCATTGAATTACCTCAGACTAAAAAAAAAATGTGCTCCTTTTATTCTCGGTGTGCAATATGATTTTTATCTCTGAAATAGGCTGTGCGTGAAGTTTCTGTGTATCATTAAGTACTCTCAGGGGCGCTCTAATGGGAGGTCACTGTGACCTCATAAAACCCCCTTGTTCGCCAAATTTTGTCAGCCCAATCGGAAAATTGAGAGATATGTTCGCGAAATTGCAATTTTTAAGTGACCGAATGAACCTTTTCTAAGATGTTCATAACGCACCCTTGCTACAAAAGTACCACAACTCAAAAAACTATGTTTTCCAGGAATTGCAAAAAAACTGTTTCCGGGCTGACTAGGCACATTTTAGTATTTTTGAATTTGTCAATATGAAGACCGATACATCTCAAACTATGATCGTTAGTCACGCACGTTACTCTACGACGGTTGGACGACAACTCAAGATGTGGCATTTCAGTGGAAGGGGTCCTATGCACCTTGATAACAACAAAACGCCATAACTGCCCTTTGGCGGCTGATTTTTCAGTGCAACTTCTGGCTCTTTTGAAGATTGGTAGAGACGTGTAAACTACGTCTAATGACGGTCATGACTCAAAAATTACAATTTTTGAGTTGTGGCACTTTTGTAGCAAGGGTGCAATATGTGTCTACCAGGCACGTGCCGTCAATGAATGCCTAGGGTAGGCAGATGCGAAGATTTGTGGAATAATATAGATCTTTAAAAACGCTTAAAATGTAAAAAGCAATAAAATAATATAATATGAAAGATGTTTACTTACCATACAAATTATATACTGTAGTCCCCCCGCTTAATCGGGGAACGGATAAACGAATACCCCGCTTATAGCAATAAAAATCCCGGAACCGATGCCATAGATGCAATGTTAAAGATCCCCGCTTAATCAAATACCCCGTTTAATCGAATAATATTTCTTGGAACTGACAGTATTCGTTTAAGCGGGGCCGACAGTACATATATGCAGGAATATTCGCCTGCATATATGTATATAATTTATATATCTCATTTCCATATTGGATGCAGTTTCAACTTAATCCTACGAAAAAGCGGGATACAAAAAAAAAAAAACCTAAAACAGTTGAAAATTACTGTATTTGATAAAAAAGAAAACACGACAATGGAGATAGCAAACTGTAAGCATTCAACAGTACTGTACAAAAGACGGTATCAAGACGTCTAGACCGTAGAAACGCCACAGACACTACAGGCACAGTTCTGCGCATGACGCAGTCAAGTTTCGGCGGAGAACAGAAGAAACCGCAAAGGCACTTTTCGGACAGCCTTTCGTCGCCGCTTTTCGAACATTAGGGGAGGAAAGTGCGGGGCACGTGCACTCCCTAATACTACGCATAGTATAGATACAGTGGTTGAAAAGCAGCGGTCGTCGGTGCTTTTTAAGGAAGAAAAATGAACATTTCCGGGTTTTCTTCTGCTCTATTCGCTGTTTAATGCCTTAATATTTCCAAATCAGCGCTTTACATGTCATTTTATGAAATTAAAAAATTGGTATGTTTTCTTCATGGGTAGGCACTGCCTACCTTGCCTACCCAGACGGCACGTCTTTGGTGTCTACCTATGATGTCATCCCTCCATTTTGTCAAAATTGGGAATTCCGCTTGACTAATTGAGAATTTCCTCCTTCCCAAAAATTCCAAGTCCGGGGCGCCCCTGAGTATTTATTATTAAAAAAAATTCTATAATGATTCATGTTTTTGAATGTTTATACTATCCTTCGTTAGTTGAGGAGCTAATTTTTTTTTTTGTTTTTTAACAGGTTGCCAGTTTAAAAGTATGAGGTCCTTCAATCAGATCTGGCTTTCTTCATGTGATGTGCAGACAGGACTGTAAACTATGGGAAATTGCTGCCCACGGCTGAAAACTATCAAACACCTATCCAAGTTTAAAACCATAATTAAATCAGCAGTATTGGACAAAACCTAATCATCAATGATTGCTGATCTCACCATTTCTTTCACCGTTATTTTTGTTACTCCATAGTGTTGATAAATTTAAATTGATACTTAATCCTTCGTCAGAAATATCAGATTTTAGAAAAGTTGTTAAATTAATGGTTTGCACTAGTTTTGTTAAATTTTTATCGTACGAAATCCCTAGTCTAAATGGCATAGATTTCTCGTCCTATGAGGTTTTGATTACTTAATATCGTCCTTTATTTTTCTTGCTGTTTGGGGTTCAGTGAAAAGTTCAATGCTGTCAGTCAGTCTTGCTAAAAATCTTGAGCACTCTGTCTTGATTGAAGCCAAATTTTATTTTCACTATCACCCGTCATTATCATTGCTATTTAAGTGAGATTTTACACGATGAACGAAGCAAACCTTGAACTTTTGTGATCTTCATTTTTACCTTTCCTATATAAATTCACTTTTCGGCAAGGATACACACAAAGCCTTCTTGATCCTGTGTTGTTGCCACCCAGAACTGTCCATGTTGTCTCCTGACATCTCCAGCATCCGGGCTCTTACGGACCTATGATCTTTGTCGGAGGGGAGGTATGGTTGTGGAAGTCATCCTCCGCAAAGTGAAACGTTTTGGTTCCAGTGCAGTTCAGAAATGTTGTCTCTCCCACCGACTGCCCATTCGCAAGTGGTGGCTGTCGGCCTGCTTGCTGAGCCTTGTTTCCTTTCTCGTCTGCGCTTACTACATCACCCATATTCAACTCAATAGGTAAGACCTTGATTTTTTCTAAATTTTGCACCAGGCCCGTCATTTAGGGGGGGGGGAGTCAATTGCCCCCCCCACCCCCTTGGCTTTGAGAAATCAATGTATTTACATATAAGTGGGCGTGGTTTTTGATGTTTTCCGGTGAAATTGCATTGTGTTTGGACCTTCCCCCCCCCCCGGAAAAACTTGAAATGACGTTCCTGTTTTGCACACCATAATATTTCATGTGGGTGTTGCTTATAAACTGCCGTGCTAAGCAGTGTTGCACCTAGGACTGTTTCGTGGGAGGGGGCTAAGTGGCCCTCCTTTGGAGAGTTTTTGAATTTGAAGTCCTAGAGAAAGAACTGCAGTCGTTTTTGGTTAAATTTAGAAAAGGGTCGGGTGCTATCTCTCTGCAAATTTCCAAAATAAAAGCAAAAATTAAATCCGAAAAATGCATTTAAGCAGTTTGGTTTAATCAAGAGGGTTTATTCATGCTTCTGGGAGGGTCTTAAGCCCCATAAATCCTCCCTTGAGTGCGCCGCACAAAACAGGTATCAAGTCCAACTCAAACTGAGATATTGCTTTTTAAAGTTTTGCTTCTCCGTGTATTTGATTTACGTACCACAATTTTAGAAAATTTAAAACATGGTTCCTGTTCTCAAATGATTGTAAAACATCGTATTAAGTTAAAATACGTTACATAGAAACATTTGGTGAGAGTAACGGGTATTTTGTATGAACTAACGTCTTTTGACTTAATAAAGCATTCGTGCATTATTGAAAGTGAATTACAAATCAATTAGTTGGGCAATGGACGTTGGTAGATTTTTAAGTAGGCATCACATTATTGTTAACAGGCGAGAAGTAGGAATTGATAAGTAAGAAACTAGCAAAATTGGTGTGAAATATTTCAAAGTTAATGTAAAACATTTAAATTTAACACATACATAGAAAAAGTTATGAAAATTTTGGACGAAATCTAAAAATGAAAAAATAGATCATTTTAGATTTAAAGTGAAATTGCATGCGAAATGCGGCGTATAGAATGATTTTTATGCGTGTAGTGTAATAGTTACTGAACTTAAAAACTGCCTTAGGAATCGAGTGGAGCAGCGTAATCACACGTCACAATATGAAGTTGCTGCCGGTCTGGGATTGGCATGTTTTAGGCAATGGGTTTTGATTTGGTAATAATCTGTGTTATCAAGTATAATGCGTTAGAAACTTTGTGCTATAACAAAGTTATGAGTTTTAGGGTAGATTTTACTGGGCTTCGAAAATTGTAATGTTGCCTGAGGAAATGAATTGTTTAAAATGTTTATATATATGTTTAATTAAATACATCCAATTTCAGCATAGGATTTTAGAGCTTTCTCTGATCATAAGACGCTGTGACTTGTTATAACTTAAATTGATTTCCGCTTGAGATCATAAATTCGAATGACATTTGTATCTCATGCAGGTTAATGGATTCTGCCCCGCTAATCACAGCGCCGTCCGGGATTTGCGTTGGAAATAAATCGACCTGTAGTGGAATCGCAGATGTCTGGAATGATATTTAGTCCCTGTTTTAGCGAATTCTCGGCGATCGGTAATGTTTGCGAGACTTCGTGCAGCAATTATTTATGTCCGAAATGTTATTGATTTCGTTCCATCATGTTAATAGCCGTTGGAGTTCACTGCTTAAAATAGCAGTTATATTTCCAAAGACCTGGTCACAAAAAATGAAAATGTGTTTCAAAGAGGAAGAAAAACTTGACATTATTTCATATAAAGTATACGTATGCTCAATCTGTGCTAGTCATTCTTTCTAGTACACTTTTATTTTTTTTCCTTGTGCGAAGTAAAGGAAGAATTGCAGGCCCGTCATTTAGGGGGGGGGTCAATTGCCCCCCCCCCCTGACTTTGAGAAATCAATGTATTTACTTATAAGTGGGCGTGGTTTTTGTTGTTTTCTGGTGAAATTGTATTGTGTTTTACCCTTTGCCCCCCCCCCCTGGAAAAACTTGAAATGACGTCCCTGTGGAATTGTATTCACAAAAAAATTCCCACGAGTATTTGAACCTAAATTTCCATATCACCGATCAGCAACGCAAATTAAAAATCCCTATAATATGCAATACACCGCCAGCTCGTTTATTCCATCCATGGACTGCAGTTTCGTGCTTATTATGCACAGAATTATGCATTCATCTACATGGAATAGGAATTAAACGAGATGGAGGCAGAATCCTCTTTGCAAAGTGAACCAAAGTTAAATTTAACAAAAAATGAAAAAACGCACAGAAAAAATGTTTGCTGTGAGCTAAGATGCTTAGCGTAAAAAATAATCACTCAAAAGAGCAATTTAAAACTTCTATAGAAAAACATTACAATAATGCATGCAGTAATATCTCGTTACTTTTTATGTGTTTAGCCTCAACAATGTTTCAGTTCAATTGGAATCTTGTCTTTGGGGCACTTGTACATAGAAAGAGAAAGAATGAAATAATTTCGAGCATCTTTCTAAAAACTTTTTTTCCTCTGCTCTCATAATTATGTTTTATGTTAAATATATTTCGGCAAATAATATTACCCCTGGAAGAAATGTCTTAATCTTTTCTGCGGCATAATTTATGTGTGGTAACTTTCGCGCGTTTTACATATTTCATTCCGTGAGGAAAATCGAGAAATTATGTACGTCTTAATGGATCGCCTTTCGAAAATGATGTAGGAACGTGTTCTGGTAACAGCCGTTGAAGAATTGTCCCTGCTTCGATATTGAATTTGCATACCGAGATTTAATAACCTTATGTTTCGAGTTGATTTTAATTATCTTGGTTGCAAAACTAACTCTGACTCACGAAATGCTGTCTCTGGTCGGTTATCAGTTAAAAAGAGGAGTACAAATGAGAAATGGATTTCATTTTCCTGTTTTTAATATTGTTTTTCGTGTCTTGGTTGATAGTGCATGTTATTCTTGGATAATTAAATCAATTCGTTGCTGCAATTGGTAAACGCTGAAAAGGAATTCTTATTCTGCAAAAGACATTTTTCCTATAAATCATGAAATGGCTGATGGGATATCCTCCCCCCCCCCTTTTTTTTTTGCGTTTAAAGCTTTGTTTTGAGTCATTCGCTGTAAACGGGGGAGTAATTGGAGAAAGGAGAATTGTAGGTCATATTCTTCAAAACACTTGATTTTAAGCCTTTATTAGTTACCAATGTTCGCACATGTAAGACTTGTATCCCCCGCCCCCCTTTTTGTAGGAATACTTCTTTCTGGTTATGTTAGTGTGTCAAAAGTATTATGGGCCTTCTAAACCTGGATTTTTTGGCATTGATCTACGCCCCGGTTCACCTAAATCTTTAACTAGTTTGGAATCGAAATTGCTGTACTTCACAACCTTAAATGTTATAGCTGTAATTAGTAGTATTATTACTCGTTGGTAAATACAAAACTCTAGTTTGCATATTCGCATTACAAGACATTACTTACCAAACAAGATCTTCAATTTCTACAAAAAAAGAAAAAAAAAAAAAAAGAGGAATCATTATTCTAATAAAGCAGTAAGTTGCCGCCCCAAAGCCATGTGTAAATCGATTGAGCACGAAACTACAGTCCTTGGATGGAATAACCGAATTCGCAGTGTATTGCATTTATTGGAATACTTTGAATAAGAGTTGTAATATGTTTTCCATGCTTGATTCGAAAATAGCGGGTGTTAGTCGTATTTTGCACCTTATTGAGTTTCTCTCCTGTCGCCATTTTTAGCTCTTAACTTTTTATAAATGAAAATTGGCTACTGTAAACCATATGCACACATCTAAATAACTTTGCCAATTTCTCAAAGTTTTTAACAGATATTGCTTTTCAAGAATTGTTTTCTTACTTAGCCATAATTTTGCCGATAAAGCCGTGATCCGTGATGTTTTGAAGTATTTTGCAACCAGTTGTTAGCTGTGCTTCAGTAATATGAAGTACATATTTTTAAATTACGCCTAAGCAGAACATTTTGGCAATTAAAACAAAAAAATCTAGGTGCCAATGGCCCCTAACTTCGAACTCTGCTCTTAAACATACCAAGCTTTTATCATTGTTATATTGAACTTTAATATGCTTAATATTTGAATATTACCATCTGAAGAGATGTCGCCAGATGGAAGTGACAGAGCACAAATCATGCTGTAGTAACACAAGGCTCAGAAACTATTCGCTATTTCATATACAGTGGCATATTTATCATTGGAATTATTCGTGGAATTACGAGCATTGTTACGTATAAAGCCTGGGTAAATCCTTACATAGCGCTGTGGATTGCATATCCCTTTAACTAATATTCAAGCTTGTTGTGTTCCATGGAATATGATCAAAAGCCCACATGGCGCTTGATGTTTCCTTCTCGTACTGAATTCTCATTAGTGTGCGATTACATTTACTCCCTATTAATATATTTCTGTAAATACGACACCCGATAATGATGCCTCAGCTGGTCTGTTAAAAGGGAACTGGGACTCGTTAGAGATGGAAGGGGTGATTGGTGCAAACGATAATGGTTTCCTGCTGTGTGTTATTGCAGAATCATGCTTCCATGAATTTCCCGAAGAAGATGTTAGTGAAATTGGATACTTTATTGATGTCACAAATAAGAGGCTTTGTGTTTCACTGTTTGGTCTTATTTGGGAAAATAATTGGTCCGAATAATCTTTAAAAGGATTCTATGGTAAATGCTGTTTGAGAAATACTTCGATGCATCCCATATTATACCATACCTTAATGAATAAGTTAGCCCAGCATCCTGACCCATATGGTATTTTAAATCCTGCATATAATGGTTTGAGGATTATTTATGCTTTTAAAATCTAATTATCATTTTATAATATTGGAACAAAAATGAACCAAAAAGTTTAGGATTGTAAACGTTTTGATATTTTTGCAAGAATTATATTTGTTTCTTAATTTTGTCTTGAAAAAACAATGTACGTTTCAATTTTTTAAGCTATTAAAGTCATTATTTATTCATCTTTACGTAAGCTTTGCCCTGTCGGACGACAAAAAATGCTTTCCCAGCATAAATGTGCTTTTTACTTTACCATTAAAAATGCATATTTAAACAGCTTACTTGCCTAAATAATGAATCACTTGTCAAACAAAGGTACTCATGTGTGAATGTGACCAACGCTTTTGAACACGTTACTTGCATTTTTTTTTTTTTTTTTCGCCCTGATGTTCGCAACGATAAATTCGAATTGCCTAATGACGCGAATTAGTGTCTCACACATACAGCAGGTTTTTGCGTCTAAAAGTTTATTCCGCATTGAAAATGGCGGAAGGGAGGGTAGAAAAAAAAAAGAAAACCAAATGACTTTTAAACCGTGTTGTGTTCGAAGCGCCCACCTAAATTATGTTTTCGCTGCTAATGAACGCTAATTAGCCTGTAACTGCAACTTAATTGCCAAAAGATTTTTTGAACCGTGAAAGTTCTACAAGTCATGTGACATCGAATCCCGCGTGTTAGGATTTCTTGAGCAGTGTGGAATGTTGTGACTTTTGCAATTTGAACTAAATAAGTGAACGATAAAAAATTTAAAAAAAAAAAAATGAATAAATAAAATAATAATAAAAATAAATAAAATAAAAAAATAACAATGTAGCATTTTGAAACCTCTATTTTTTGTGTTGAGAAATATTTTTTAAACGACATTCTAATTAAAGGGGCAAGTGGATAAAGGTAATATGTGACAATTTTTGAAAAACTTACTTTTTCCATGGATGAAGGTTACAAGGAAAAAAAATTTTTTTTTTTGAAAGCTTTTTCTAGAAATTTAAAAAATTGTCACATATCACCTTTATTCACTTACACCTTCAATTGTGTTGTGTCTAAACACAATTGAACACACACTAATTTGAATTTGTAAGTTGGCGAAATTCAAATGTCACATATCACCTTTATCGTCCTGCCCTTTCAATTATAGTCCGCTTCTATTTCAATTTCTATTGTCCTGATCACATAGCAAATCTGGTGTTACTTCCCGTGCTAAAAACTGACCGATTATAAAAATTTCTTAGACATTTATTAATGCAACCAGATTCCACCTTAATGCAGGAAGGGGGGAGGGGGACAGCCTTGAATAATATGTATATAATAGTCTTTATATAATATGTATATAAAATACTGTACCACTGGTAATATATGTTGAAACAAAGTGTTCTGGGAGATTGACCACAAATGACCCTTTGTTTCACTCCTGGTTGTGAATGTTAGTAAAAACTTTTTAGCACAAGCCAGTGAGCTATTTAGTATTTTTTCTTCCCTTTATTCTACATTCATAACTGTTCACCAAAAAGCATTTTCCCAAGAGAGTACAGGCGTAACATTTAGGTTCCTGTTTCAGTGATGAATTGAATATTTTAAGCTTAAAATATAAATAAAAATTTAGTGCGATTCCTGTGAATAATGCTAACTATTTTTGCCACTTGGGCAGAAAAAGTGGCAAAAAGTTATTTTTACCAGGATGGTTTTTACTGTGTAAAAATGTGCCAGCCCTTGTGAATGGAGCCTGCAAACATGAAGCAGTTCTGGTGTGTAATGTGTACTCTGAATTTCAAATTAAGATTTCAAAATAGTGACTGTTGATATGTTTTTTAAGATAATAATATTGAAAATTTTTGGATTTCAAATGTTGCTGCTTTTTTTTTCTTTTCATTTTTTTCCTTCGTTTGAATTGTAGAAGTGAAGTTTGTTATTTTTTATTGCCATTTTGTGAGTGTAGAAACAATAAATACATGAGTCCTTCAATTTGACCTTTAATTTGAATTTGTTGATTATATGTGCAGTGTAATATTTGTGGAAAAAAAGTTTTTATTAATATCAGGTTTTCTTTCCTAATAGCATGATGAAAGTTCCTAAAGAACTCACTTTCCGGTGTAAATCTTCATTTGATAGAACGCTGGACAACTCCAAAATGGGGTTTGGTTTTCCTGCAACAAATGTGCATGCATCAAGTGCAAGGCTGCGACTTGATGCTAAAGTGCTTGTTTTTGTTGAAACGCAGTACTCCCATTTAGGACGGCAAATATCAGAAATATTGGAAGCTTCTAGAATCAAGTTAGTACTGTTTCTTAAATGGATCCAGTTTTAATGTACCTTTCATAAGTAAATATTATTTATGTGTGTGTTAGTGTGTTATTTGTGACAGCGCCCTTCAGGGCCCTATCCCGGTTAAACCACGAAGCTGTGGTAGGTACGGGGGACCCTGGAGGTGTGAAATGTGAAATGTTATTTGTGACATTATCATCATGTAAATTGTTAAGTATGCAAGACGAAATGAAGTTATGCTTTCTATCCTATTCACAATTAAAGTTTATCCCTCACAGTTAGTCCTCCACATCAGAGAAAAAGAATTTTTTTTTGTCATTTTCTTTTCATTGTGTCATGAACATGTTTAAAGATAGAAAATGTTTCATTCATGTTTTTGAAAAGTTTTTAGTTTTGTTTTTGCCATTTTTGCTAACTGTTTATTCTTATGCGACCCTTGTAGCAATTTTATTATGATCATTATTTAAATTTTAAACTATTTGTATTGTAATGGCACTTTTTTAATATATATTTTCATCAGTTTAAGTTTTTTTGTGGGCAAATTAAAATGCTGCAATTATTGTAGATTGAATTAAGGAATGCAACCGGTAAGAAACTAAATGATATTTGATTTACAAAGGAAATAGTCATAATTTCCCTGTTTTATATTTGTTTCTATGAAGCTACTTTGACTAAAATATGTTAGGTATTGAATTAAAATGTATCTTCATTACTGTCTTGGGTTGTTTTCGATTGCCATAAAAATTAAAAGTGTTTTTCTTTAACTAACATTTTCTTATAAAGAAAAAAATTAAACACAATTTAATAAATTTTTAGAATAAATTCTTATTTAGTTGATGGTTTCTTCTCTTACAGATTTAAATTAGAAATAGCTGGAAAAAGTTTACCTCTGCTAACAAATTTAGATAAAGGAAAATTTGCTGTGTTGGTATTTGAAAATATTGAAAAATATTTGCATATGAACAAATGGAACAGAGAGCTTCTTGACAAATACTGCAGGGAATACAATGTTGGAATAATCGGATTCACCAAAGCTCAAGAAGAGACTTATGTTGGAGCTCAACTAAAAGGTATATCGAGTGTAATTGTCTTTGTAATTATTCCTAATTGTTATAAAAACAAGCATGAGTATTTTCTCTTTAGATAACAGCACATTCAGAAATCTTTTAATCTAGGAATTACTCTTTTTGATCTAGGTCTCCAAATTGACTCCAAATTCTTTGTGTGCTCAAATTTAAAGTTTATATTACTTTTAATGAGAAGTTGATTAGTTTTTACTTTTTCAATTTTATCTGGATAATTATTTGCTTTGAACATAATCTTGTCCCACCTTTATTGACAGATAATTATGTGGAAGAAGTAGAATTGACTAAAAAAATAGCTACATAAACAAAACCCCCATTTTTGCACACAATTTTTTCCCCTCATCAGAATCAATTTTTAGCTTTATTTGATTAGAGATGTCTGCGAATTTAAAAATCATTCTAATTGTTCTTATTTGTGATTAAACTATGCAATTTAGAAAGTTTCAATCCTTTTATGAATCTCAGTGATGGTAGCCATTGAATTAAAGGCAGATAGAAGAAAAGGTTATTACCATAGCTCATAGCAGTTGCTATTTTACTTCTTGTTCATCTACTTCAATTAAAATCAAGTTTTTCAAAGTTTAAATCTGTATAGTTGCTTTATTATCTCATTTTGGTGACATTTCTGTCATTGGATTTAATGATCTTTATGATAAGAGGATTCCCGTCATTTTGGGGGTCAATTTCCTCACCCATGGCTTCAGGAAATCAATGTATGTAGTGGGTATGGTTTTTGCCATTTTTTGGTAAAATCTACACGTGTTTTCACCTTTTGCCACCCTCGCCCTAGCAAAATTCAAAATGACAGGCCTAGATAAGATAATGCAATTTAATTTTAGACTCATTAAGCTGTCTTTTATCTGAAACCTTTTGCTTATCAGATATTAAGTTTCAATTATGTATGTATATATTATTGTGAAAGACTGATTTTTGATATGATAAATGTAGGCACTAGGCATTCCCTGGTAAATATCAACCTCCAAATAGCAATACACCCATGAAATACTGAATGATTACAAATACAAATAATGGTAATGTTGACATTGACATGTTGAGATTATTCACTTTCTTTCTTTCATAGTAACACATAAACACAAGTGAATCATCTGGTTGTGAATGTGTATTTATGTATGTTTACACTTTTTTTTTTTTTTTTGTCAGCTGAGGAGAACTTTTTCTTTAATTTTCTGTTTAGGAAACTTTTTTTGTCATTTGCCTTGCTTTTAGCTATGTTTTCCCTTTGTTGAATGAGTAAATAATTATATCTGTTATCGAAGAGTAACAATAAATGTCTCTAACATTTTTTTGATCTATCTGGCTTATCAAATAACAGACTAAACCAAATGAAAAAGGTTTAAGAATGAATTAATAATGCTTGCTATTGTGTATTGTTGATAAAATGCATTGGATGACAGGTATTAATTTTCTTCACTTGCAGGATTTCCACTTTATGTTCACACAAATATGGCTCTTCGCGATTACCATTTGAATGGAGATTCAACAGTTCTGCGCTTAACTCGTGCTGGTGAAGTTTTCTATGGCAACATTCCAGGCTCGGATTGGACAGTCTTCCAGCCAAATCACTCAACATATGAAGCCCTTGCATCGGCACGCTCCCAAACCTTTCAACCTTACCTAGCCGCTAAGGGAATAGACCCATTGCTAACCACTGTTGTTCATGTAAGTTTCATTCATGTAATAAGTCTATTTCTATTGGTGAGTGTAAAAAAAAAGTCCCCCCCCCCTTTCCGTAAAGTAATTCTCGTTTTAAAATTTAGAATTAAATTCTTGTGTTCATGTTCTTGTCATGGTTTTTGAAAATGTTACTGGCATAATTATTTTCAAAACAGTTTTAGTCTATATTTAAGGACAATTTCACCATTACTGGATACTTAGTCCAAGTAGATTGTTTTATGCTCAATTATTCTCTTTGAAGTACCCATTTTGATCATTTGTCTTTAAAATTTAAATACTTATTGTATTAGTGCTTCAGTGTCTCAAATGCTTTGCTACTTTGTTTTTTTAAAGTGCTTTATTTTCATGGAAAAAGGCAATTGGAAAAAAAGTTAAAGAAAGAAAGAAATTCTCTAAAAACAAAAGTTCTACCTTATCCTTTTCGAAAATAATACAAATACAAATACAAATACAAATGTGGCGACCAGCAGCAGGCTCTGGGCCCAACTTGGCTGGTCCTAGTCAATTTTAAAGACCCCAATGAAGATCAATGGCCCTCTTAAAGCCATCTACTCCATTGCTCTTTACCGCCTCTTCCGGTAAGCTGTTCCAAGTTCCCACCACCCTGCTAAAATAGTAATTTTTTCGAATTTCAAGATTAGCCTGAGATTTAAACAGCTTAAAACAATGACCCCTTGTCCTGCTTTCCGTGCAAAAATCTAACCCCGTAACATCATTCATTTTAATAAATTTAAACAACTGAATCATGTCCCCTCTGGCTCTCCTTCGCTCAAGACTATACATATTAAGCATTCTAAGTCTGGAATCATAGTCTAAATTAGAAAACCCATTTACTAACCTTGTAGCCCTTCTTTGTACCCTTTCCAATAAATTAATGTCTTTCTTCAGATAAGGAGACCAAAACTGAACTGCGTACTCCAAATGAGGTCTCACCAAACTTCTATATAGAGGCAGAAGAACCTTCTTAGATTTGTTTGAAATAGATCTATTAATAAACCCAAGCATCCTATTGGCTTTGTTACTAGCTATGCTGCACTGTTGACTAGACTTGAAATCCTGATTTATTAAGACACCTAGATCCATAACATTATCTGCCCTACTAATGACTGAACCCTGTAAATAATAGCTTGTATGCTTATTTCCATGACCGAAATGCAGCACTTGACATTTCCCAACATTAACTGCCATACCCCACTTGTCTGCCCATTTAGTAATATGATCCAAATCCTGTTGCAGCTGATTTATTTGTTCATCATTTTCTACAACCCCCATAAGTTTGACATCATCGGCAAAACAATTCATGTTTCCAGAAACATTTTCATGAATGTCATTCATAAAAATAATAAACAAAAGGGGAACTAAAACTGATCCTTGGGGAACCCCACTTAAAACCTCACTCCATTTAGAATAGTTACCCCTAACAACTACTCTTTGTTTCCTTCCTGTCAGCCAATTCCTAACCCAAACTAGAATTTTACCTCCTACCCCTATACCAGCTAATTTACTGAGTAGTGCTACATGCGGTACCTTATCGAAAGCTTTTTGAAAATCTATGTAAACAACATCTACGCATTTTTTGCTATCTAAAGCCAAGGTAACCTTGTCGTAGAAATGTAATAAATTAGTAGCACACGATTTACCTTTTCTGAAACCATACTGCAAACTACTCAACAGCCCATTATTTTCTAAGAAATTCATAATCTTAATTTTGATCAATGTTTCAAAAATTTTACATACCACTGAAGTCAGACTCACAGGCCTATAATTTCCTGCATTACCTCTAGACCCTTTCTTGAAGAGTGGTGTAATGTTAGCTAGTTTCCAGTCCTCTGGCACTATCCCTGAGTTATACGAAGCATTGAATATATTAACTATAGCGTCAACTAATTCCTCTGCACATTCTACTAGAATTTTTGGATAAATATTATCTGGTCCCGGAGCTTTTGTGGTTTTAATTTTTTTCAAATAAAGTAATACGTCTTCCCTGGAAAATACAAAGTCCTCAAGCTGTGTAGTAGCTTGTGTCTTGCTTGTGTCAACTGTTGAGATACAGTTATCGTTAAAAACACTGGAAAAAAAGTCATTTAGAACATTTGCTATATCACCATCATTCTGAATTAAATTTCCATGCTCATCTACTAGTGGCCCAATTTGACTATTTCGAACTTTCCCAGAATTTGCGTATGCAAAAAACTCCTTTGGATTCCTGTCAATATTATCTGCCAGCTTTTGTTCCAATTCTTTTTTCTGAAACCGTACCAAATACTTAAAACTACGCCTAGCCTCACAATACTGTAGCCTGTCTGCGCTGTGACCAGTTTCTTTTAAATGATGTCCCAAGTAAGCCTGATTTCAAAAGGAAAAGCAATACATGTATTATCGGGACTTAAAAGCGAATAATACTTTTCTGATTAAATTTTTTAAAATTTGAATGGCTCAGATAGATTATAATTCTATTAGCGTGACTTGACGAAAGATCCGATGAGAATATGCTGTGCTGCTTTTCTTATTAAAATCTGGCTTATTTGGGACACTTTCCAAAAGGGCTCAAGCACATTTTTTTTCTTTTTTTCATGCATTCCAATTCAATTGTTCATCTACTTATGCTGTCACGTGCTGTTTTTGATTCAAGTTGAAGTTTTGTTGGATAGAGGGACAAATTACCATTTAAAGCTTTTTTTAAAAATTACTTCATCCTTAAGAAATATAATTCTTCTTTGCCTTTTGAATCGATATGCATGTCTGAATTTGCTCTCTACCGAGTAAAGAAATATGCACTACCACATAGGACCGATTTGAAAGACACAAAATTAGCACAAAGTAGAGTCATTTTCAAGTTGCAGCTTTTAAACCTTCTCATCATCTTTGGACTACAGAGATTTGAAATTTTGATTATTCATTGAGTAAATTCTGCACTTTATAGTAGAAAAAAGTCACACCTTTCCTCCACGTTTCAAAAGATATTTGCATAAAATCTGACTTGTGCCTAAACTTTTGCCACTGCACAAGAAAATGTCTTGTGTAATTTCTGATATTCGTTTCGGTTGTATTTTTCGAAACACACATTTGGGATCATATTGCTTACAGTAGAAATTAAAAAGCATTCCGCTGAATAGTTTTCTTTTTTTTGTCAAATATTTGCATTGTGCCTAAAATTTTGCAATGTACTGTAAAAAAATAGATAAACTTTTTCTGTCACTTAAAATTGTTGATGAAATCGTTTCTAAATTTTAAATTAGCTTTTTGTACTGAATGACAGTGACTTTCAAAATTCTAGCTTTGCTTTTTCTGTGTTAAATTTCAATCCATTTTCTAGGATCATGGAACCTATGATGGAATATCCCGCGTCCTCTTTGGAAGTGGTTTTCAACTGTGGATTCACAGGCTGCTATTTTTGGATGCCATTTCCTTCCTCTCTCATGGAAAATTGAGTCTTCCTCTTCAAAGATTTATCCTCATCGACATTGATGATATATTTGTTGGTGAGAAGGCCACTAGAATGAAACCAGCTGATGTTACAGTAAGTTGATTTGTTTGTTTTTCCCAGCATTCATTTCATTGCATCAAAGCAAATAGTTTTAAGGCTGTAATCTTTGTTGAGTGTTGGTAAATTAGAATTGCTGTGAACAAACAAAGGTGGCCCCTGTTTCTGATCAATACTTTTGAATTGGTAATTTGAAGTTATATGTGTGTGTGTGTGTAATGGAAGCATATTATTAAAATAAATTATATTTTGTGATTTTAACTTGAAAGAATATACTAAAATAATTTTTTTGTATAAATAACTTTTGTGCCATGTGAAGTGCAAAGTTTTGTTTTCAAATCACCTTTTAAATTGCATTTTCATGCAATTTTGCTCTTAAAATGTTCTTGGAAACTTACATTGCACTTGTGTCAAATGTCTGATCTTGTGTTTTCAGGCTTTAATGAATGCTCAAGGTAGAATAAAAAGAACTGTACCTGGCTTCCGATTCAATTTGGGGTTCTCAGGAAAGTTCTATCATAAAGGCACATCAGAAGAAAACACTGGAGATGATTTGCTAATTGGTACGGAATTCTTTCATTGACTTTTTATTCTTTGCACCAGAGTATTATGGCTTAGTAATCTACTCTAATAAATATATGGATCTTTAATACTTCTGTAATTACGACAAGACTGAAGTCCTTTCAATGCTTTAATTGAAATTATGTACTGTCAGAAATACCAGAATGTGTTACAGATATGTATGCATTATGTGCGATTTATTCTTATTACATATAGCAGAGCTGAGTTTAGACTTAACTGGGTCCTGTGTGGGGCTTTTGTAGTCCAGACAACAATTTTAAATCAGTGGCAAAACAGGCCATTTTTGAAAGTTTTTTACAATGTGTGTCTCTTTTATTGATACATGCCCACATGATTTTTTGTTTTGTATTGTTTTACGTTTCTTAAGACCTCTCACCCCATTCTCCTTTTTATTGAACTTGAAGAAGATGGGGTGTCAGCAGTAGCGTACGTAGACTTAGGTGCGCCCCCCTTCCACCCTCCAATGCAACTATAAAAAATATTTTTCCCTGTGTAACTTATAGTGCTATTTTCCTGGATTGTATACCCTCAAACCTCATTCTTCCTCCCCACCCACCGCAACGCGGGGGCTAAGGGGGTGCTATGTACACCACTGGGTATCAGGAGAGTGCTATACGAATAGCCCGGATCCAAAAGGTTAAATGCCTTCAAAAACTTAGATAAAATAATGAATTAATAACTACGAAGTAGATTTGACTCTCCTTTTATATTATAGTATGGAATTAAAATGAAACTTCTAAAACTATACAACTAATTAAAAAAGTACTTAAAATTAAAATGCATTCAAACTTTTTAAGTACGTTTTTTTTTTTTTGCACTAACTACATCATCTTATTTATTTTAGAGCATGCTGATGAGTTTTGGTGGTTTTGTCACATGTGGAGTCATAGCCAACCTCATTTATTTGAAAATATCACAGCACTTGAAATGGAAATGAAATTGAATCGAGAATTTGCTAAGGTACTTGATTTATTGCTGTTTTTTTTTTCCTTTTCAGCTTTATTATGAATGTTTATGTTCATCAAAACACTGCTTTGAGACATAAATATTTATTTCACAATTTTTATTGCATAAAATTCAACACAGACGTTCAAAATCATCTAATACTTTTGTAGTATACTTTGTAGCTCCTAACCTGCAAAAAAGGATATAATTTTGACCCTTGCATTCGGGACCGTTTCTGCTCCGACTAACCAGCAACTCAAAGTTTTTGTAGCACTTTTGGTGAATTTTCTACCTCTAACTTAAAATGGCATTACACATAAAGTAACACAAAACTTTAATATTTTAAATTGTTGTGATCCAGACTTGCCTCTTGAATTGCAGCATTAAATCGTGCTGAGCGGGAGGCACCTCTGGAGCTCAAAAGTTATATATAAAATCAAATTTTGATATTTTCCCAAATTGCTTCCTTTTTACTTCCTTGTAAAATGTATAGAAAGTTTTGTGTTCACCAAAAATTAACTGCTTGAATTCCAGTCTAAATTTACATATTAATCACTCTTGAAATAATTTTGACCAATTTTTCCATCACGTTTGCATGCATATTATCGCCTCAGAGCAACAATAAGACATCTTATTCTAGAAATAACAATAGGATATCCCACTGTTGTTCTGAGCAGGGTGTCCGCGCATATGGAAAGTCATGGAAAGTCAGGGAAAGTCATGGATTTCAAATATGATCGAAATTGGTCATGGAAAGTCATGGATTTCAGCGAAAAATGTCTAAAAGTCATGGAAACTGACTGTTTATCATGGATTTTAGCGCTCCGGACCGATTGAAATTTTTCCCGCGATCTCGGAAGAACGAAAACACTTCCGCCGTCATTCTACTTCGTTACTAGGGTGCAATCTGATTTGTCAATTACAATTTCCAACAAGTTGCATTGTGTTGACCAATCAGATGACAAAAAGATTCTCAACGTTAAAACCGTGAGCGGCGAATTTTGTGTAACTGCGCATGTGCGCGGACTCCGTCATCTGATAAAATATGACCTTGAACGACAAAAAGATAGACTCGATGGTTTTTTTGATGGTTTTTTCCCCGGCATAGGCAGATTTGCCTTTTACATTTGGTCTCCTCCCCCCCCCCTACCCGCTTCATTTGATTCCTTTTTCTTTTAAAATGTTTGAATCTTTTTCTTTCGAGGAGTTTTATGCAAAAGAAAAACAAATTAAAAAACGATGTTGAATTTTAAAGAATCGTGTAGGTAGGGGGGGGGGGGGGGCAGGAACTCAACGAGTTCCGTTTTGAAGTCAGATTTCTCCTCACTCATATCAGGATCTAAACTTACAGTAAAATTTATGGACAGACAATTCATTGCTACATGAAAGTACGTTTGAGGACAAGCACGGTGGGGAGGAGGGTGTCGGTAGGAAAAGATCGTTTTTTGACCTCAAAAGCGAACGAACTTCTGTCGCTGTGAAACGCAGTCGCCATGTTTGGTCATTTGCTTTGCAAGATAGAATATTAAGTGCATAATTTTAACAAAGCAGAGTTCGTTTTTTTTTTTTTTTTTTTTTTTTTTTTTTTAGTCATGGAAAATAGTTCGCAAAAGTCATGGAAAATCAGGGAAAATCATGGAATTGAAAAGTCCAGGTTGAGCGGATACCCTGTCTGAGGCAACAATATGCACATATAAACATATGTGCAATTATTGAAATATTCATTTTTACCACCCATAAATCGAGACTAAGGAGTTTTGTTGTGACTTCTAAGTTCGCTAATTTATATATACACATGAGCTTGTGAATGTATCTAGTGTAACTCAAAAACAGTTAGTCATATGAGGTCGAACTTTTGCATGCAGTCTGTTTAGCTGTGTGCACTTCCTGTTTTGATTTGAACAGGTTTTTTATCTTTACACTTGCACATATTTGCATATTTGGCTTTGTTACTTTACCCAAAATTGGTTAGTTGTAGAATGTTTAAGTTCGGTATGGTAAGGTAGATACATCACCGAGTTAGGGCCCACTTACCATATTATATCACAGGTCCTTTTCAGTGTTGTAAAGTGAAAAAATATTCATGGTGAAATTACTTTAATTTAACTTCTTCCTTCCCAGATCCCATTGCTGATGTACTCCTTAGCCTGCCCCATGTAGGGGTTATGCATCTAGTTATGTTTTTAATTCTCTTTTGGTTCTAATCAGATGTTCTAAAGGTCCTCTTTACTCATTTTTCTCTTTTCTTCACTTTTAGAAAATCGGTGTTGATTTCTTGACTTGTTTCACACTGCCTCTTTTTTTTAAAAGAAAATCGGTGATAGTTGTTTTACGTATCAAGATGTATTTTCCAAGGTATCACTCAATCTATGTCTGTTTTTAGCTCATTTAATGAGTTTGCAGGGTTGCCACGCCACAGGGAAACCTGAAAAAACAGGGAAAATACACGGAATTATAAAATCAACAGAAAAACAGGGAAAATCCAGGGAATTTTAAAAATTTCTTCAAAAATCTGAAAAGTGCAGGGAATTTTACTTTTTTTTTCAAAAGTTCAAGTTGCCAAAATGAATTCTAAAATATGTAAACTACCAATGAATAAATTTATGCGCAAATGAATAAAATAATAATAATAAATAAAATAAAATAAATAGTAATTTTACTTCACAGTTTTTTTTTTGCTGAGTTTATTTGTAAGTAAATATTTAATTGTGTATTATAGAAGCAAAAAATATTTATTAATTAGTTTGAAATGCATTTTAAAGCTTATGCTAATTTAATTAGAGAGTATGAGATTAGTCATTAATCCGTTCTATGATTTCAGTTTTAATGAATTCTGCTTTGCCTCCCTATGTGTTTATTTAGTTAGTTTTTTTCTGTGCCAGGATATTAATGTTCATATGGAATATCAGTGTTCGCTCGTTCATAATGCTGCATATTCATGCAGGGAAAACACAGGGAATTTTTCCCCCGGAATTGAGTGGCAACCCTGGTTTGGTGACCCACACCTTCAAATACCTCCTTATAACTGTATTGTATGCAGTTAAAGTTTTTTAGAAATA
The DNA here is from genome assembly GCA_038373865.1 of Uloborus plumipes. NCBI lineage: Eukaryota > Metazoa > Arthropoda > Arachnida > Araneae > Uloboridae > Uloborus > Uloborus plumipes. The sequence goes on along the minus strand of JAXGGA010004062.1, from coordinate 25,914 downwards.
TTTTTCGTTTTGAGATTTCTATGGAAACTCTTTACCTCTCAAATGGCTATAGATATGCGTCAGCATTTTCCTAGTTGCTACCAGCATGAAGGATAGTTGCATTGCCTATAAAGGGTTCAGAATTAAAATAAACCATTAGTAACAGATTGACAAAAGTTGAAAATTTGCTGAGTGCTATATATTTGTGTCAGTTAATTTTGAGCTTAATTTATTTGGCTTTAGAATTATTGTAGGGTTGCCACTGGCGACTAAAAAGGCGACTATTGTGACTATTTTTGACTGAAGGCGACTATAGCGACTTTTTTGGTCAAAAAACGGCCGAAAACGACTATTTTGTAAAATTTGGCGACTTTTTACAAAAATTTGCGACTTTTTTTTTTCGAATTTTGTTAAATTCAGGGGAAAAATAATAAATCGATTTGAGCGCATCAACTGCATTCTCTTACGCCACAGAGATTACATCATTCATTTTATTTTTCGGCCAATAGCGATCCCCCCCCCCCCCCGAGAAGCAGGTGGAGCTACGATGAAGGAATTCAAAGAATTCAAATGCATAAGGGGGTGGAAAGGAAAGATGCACCATATTTATCGGCCAATAGCGATCCCCTGCGAGTAGCACGTGGAGCTACGATGGATGGATTCAAAAACTGAGGGGGTATGGGGGGGGGGAGGGTATATACATACGTGAGCACAGCACGTGCTTCGCCCAAAAATGCATGCCGTGTTTGAGATTTCAAATCTGTTTGCATTCTGTTAGAATTTGAATTTGTTTAAAATTTGAATAATGTTTTGAGTTATGCTATCTAAGAGTTGTTAATTTTGATTTTCATTTCCATTATTTCTTCATTTTTTTATCTTCCGTTTTTAAGCTATTAATTTTGTATTTTTGGGACAATATTTAATTTAACTGTGCACTTATATCCTTATTTTTTAATCAGTAATTTCAAGGGTAATTTAACTTTGTTGTCCTGCTTTTTAAAATTTAAATTCGAAAAAAAATGTTACTTTAAAAATAACTAAAAATTGTTAATAAAGTTAAGCTTTGGCTCATTTTAATGAAAAACTTTGTAATAATAACAGCATCAAAATCGAAAATAATGGATAGACAAAAAAATAAAACAAATAAATAAAAAGCTCTGTTCATGATTTCAGCTCCAAAATTTTAGTATCAATATTAATGATCTCTTGTGCTTCAATTCAAGTTTTTTTCAGTTTTCATAACTTATTTTCGAAACTATTTGCTTATAAATGGGTGGGCACCAGGGTTGGCAAAACCCGGGTTTTTCTGGGTTTTTGTACGTTTAAATTGTATTTCTTATGCGGGTATTGATATATGCATGCATTCATTCATATAAAAATATATTTATTCAGTTAAAGTTCTGAATCGCATTTAATCAATGTCAATGGATTAATAATTAATATTATTAATAATATCAATTAATAATATCATCAACCAAATTGTAATATTTAATGCGTATGTTTAAGAAGCTTTGGACAATGGTTTCAGCTATAAACTTTTATCACTTGTTTTTTTACAAAATAGAAGAACTGTTGAAAACGGGCTTTCCTACAAATACAGCAATATTTAGGGTGTGAACGTTTCAAAAACTTAAATTTATGCCATTAAAAAATTAAAACCATTTGCACTTGTTTGTTAACAGAAATAATCATCTTTTCTCATTAAGTAGCCTGCTTCAATATCTAGTCTGTCATTTGCATGTTTTTTTCAGGCATATCTCAATAAAAGGTGTATGTCTGAGCTAAGGGAAATGTCTCCCCTCTCCTATTTTCGAAACCAAAACTGATTAATTTCAGATGGGGGACGGTATGGTACCTCTACAATATAGCACTTGTAAATCATCATATACTAAATGCAATAGGGTTAGAAGAAATGAAAACAATAAGAAGTATTTTGCAACAAAAAGTAGTATCATAGCTAGAAAAATTTTCTGGACAATGACTTGAAAATTGAAGAAATAATAATTATTTTATAAAATAAATAATTACTCTAAGAAAAATTATCTCAAATAAACCTGATTCTTTCTTATTTTTTATGCATAATTTAGAAGAGATATTATTATTGACTATATTTGTTGAAAATTTAGAAATCAACAAAAACTCACTTTTGACAAAAACCCGAGTTTTTGTTGGTGGACCCGCTTGAGATTTCATTCTTTTTGCATCCTGTTAAGTTTTTGGATTTATTTGAAGGGTGAATTTGAATAGTATTTTATCTTTGTTATCTAAGAATAATTAATTTTGATTTTCAGTTTTAAGCTATTGATTTTGTATTTTCGCGAAAATAATTCCTTATTTTTTATTCAATATTTTGAACTTGGCATTTTTACAGAGATAAAGATATACAATGTATACTTCAACTTTTTTTTTTTGTCTCCCTTTGGAGTATTGACTCCCTTTGGAGTATTGAAGTATCCTTTACTTAATAACCTTGTCAAAATTAGCTTGTGCTTGTCCCATGGAAATGGAGATGTGGAGAGAGGATTCTTCATATCAAAAAGAATCTTAGCTGACATTAAGTCAAGCTAAACCTTCTAGTTGACAAAAGAAAATCAAGTTTCATTGATGGTTTTATGACCAAAAAAGCAAGGAACATCTAAATTTCCTACTTTGTCACTGAAGGAATTTTTAATTAAACATTCTAGATTATGAACCATACTGAAAGTACGTGTTTTAGTCACAGACTAACTCCATTTATGATTCATGTTTGTATTTAAAATCAAAGTTAGTATGTTTACTTTACTATATTTACATATGTATCTTTAATATTATTATTAAGTTTATTTGTGGTGATTATAAAAAGAGCTAGAAAATTAACTAACATTTTTGAAGCACAAGTTCCACTACACATGCATTGAAATGTTAAATCTCGGAAATAAAGTTTTGATTTTAGTCATATTTTTTTATGTTGTGTGCACAATGTATTTTTGAGTTCGAAACTTTTAAAAATTGATTGAAAATGCAACTACATGCATAAAAAAAGCAACTTTATTATTCCTCTGAGGTGACTATTTTTTTGAATTTTTACCTACTAAAGCAACTATTTTAAAGCAAAATTTGAGTGGCAACCCTATATTGATTCTTTTTAATTTTGCTTTGTTTTACAAAAAACGAAAAAGCCCAAATACTATCCTCCCTGCTTAAAAGAATACTGTCTGTTCCAAGAAATACTATTCGATTAAATGGGGATCTTTAACATTGCGTCTATGGCACAAGAAATATTTGGTTTCAAGATATTTTATTCCTATAAGCGGGGTATTTGTTTATCCGTTACCCGAATAAGCAGGGATGACATTACTTTTTTAATTGAGATGTGAAAAATATTTAATAGGCATACAAGAATGTTCTAGTGTTCATATCATTTTCCCATTTTCTATTTGTGTACTTTTTGTTAGTTGCGTTTGTGGTACAGAAAAAAAATCTTTCAAAAAAAAAGTTAATATAGTTTTAAAAAAGTCCTTACTTATGCATTCACCAAAATTTTTGCTTTCAGCAAGAATAATTGTTTAAAATATGTTGTATATAGTCTGCTGCTAATTCTTGAAACTTGAAGCAAAAAGCAAATAAAAAATGAATTGTCCGAAACTATAATGAAGGAAATTATGCAGTGTTGTGAAAATATAATAAATTTAAAAAAATAGCATATATGCACATGGTTGAGAAATACATATTGAAAAAAGAAGCAATGGAAAAATTGGTTTTGTCATGTGCATGTGCCTTTCTGTGTGAGGTTTAATATTTCTTTTAAAAACTTAACTGCTTTTGTTCTTTCATACCAAAGCGACTTTTATAACATTTTAACTATTTTCCCTTGCGTGTCCTATGTTTTACTTACAAAGATTTTCTTCCCCCAGAAACATGGCATTCCACTTGATTCAGGTTATTCAGTTGCCCCTCATCACTCGGGTGTTTATCCTGTCCATGAACCTTTGTATGAAGCTTGGAAAAGAGTCTGGAATGTACGAGTAACCAGCACTGAAGAATATCCTCATTTGAGACCAGCTAGGTTGAGAAGAGGTTTTATTCACAGAAATATAATGGTGCGTCATATATATGTACCTTAAGGTTATCTGAAAACTTATGCTGCTTGTTGGTGTACATTTTTTTTTTTATGAACAACCTTGGAAGTTTACTTATTACTCCAAAATGTATGAAAGTACTTATTTCCTGAGCATTTTCCGAAAACGTCACCATGTTGCAAAGATTTGATAAGTAGAGCAACGTAATTATATAGCCCAGAACTGAACCATCCTTATATAAACTTGAAATAAAAATAGATATTTTTCACAATGTATTTTGCTCTATTTAAAAATATGGAGAGTAAAAAGTTGCACTGGTGATGTGGTGATGCTGCTTAATTGAAAAGTGAATTTAATTTAGGAATGAAAAGTTAAAATTAATTAAAATTAATTATTTTTAAGATAATTGCATTATATTTCAGGGCTTCTATATATTGTTGATATATTAGAATGAATACAAAAGTTTAAAAAAAAACTACACATAATAATATAACTTTAGAGCAAAATTTTAATGCAAGAACGTAGAAAATAATCAGGACTACTATTTGTTCTCATTCGCCTAGTTGGCATTCGCTGCTTTTTCAGAGTAAAGGAAGTGCGATGAATAGCATGGGAAAGCTCGTGAGAGACTGCGTAATTTTTTGCTTTTTAAATCACTTTTTGTTCTCCTTTATGTGTATACTAATTTTATACAAAATAATTATATCAAATAATAAAAAGCCAAAATTTAAATCACAGCTTTTGTTCAAAGAACTGCCCTCAGAAAATGTTATTAAAATTTTTCTGACTTGAAGATACCAATAAAATATCCTAAAAAAGAATTACAAGTAATGCATAAATATATAAATGTATATGTGCTTCCAATTAGAAAATTAAATAATTTTGAATTAAGCTAAAGTGTATATAATGTAAATATTTTTCTTTTCAATAGGTTCTCCCCAGGCAAACATGTGGCCTCTATACTCATACTATATTTTTAGACAAATACCCTGGTGGACCAGAAAAATTGGAACTCAGTATTAAAGGAGGAGAACTCTTTCATACATTTGTATATAATCCGGTAAGTTTTTCCTGTTTTTATTCCGTAAAATTACTAATCTTGAAGTATACCATGTGTGTCGAAAGATTCACTGCAAACTTTATTCTCTTCATTTAAAAAAAAAAAATTTTTGAACAGTAATTTTTAATTACACATTTAAAATAGTTATTCAGAAGCATGACCAAATGTAGAAACAATTGAAAGTTTAGTATCAATTTCTTTCACCTGAAGTCTGATAGCATTTATAATTTTTTAAAGTTAGAAATAGCTCCTCACTGAAAAATGTTGAGCATTTCATCTCAAAGTTGGGTATTGAATTCTTACTCTATTGATTGTAGTGCCTGAACTTAATGTTTTGTGTTGATGACAACTTTATTTATTTATTTATTTTTAAAGCTTTATTTGTTATTCCAACGTTTCTAGATTTCTTCCATCAGCCTTGATTGCTTAGTTTTATCAAACAGTTATGAATTGCAAGAGACCAATGTAGAGTTAAATACATTGCATCAATTTCCTTATGAAAATAAGTAATACATGAGAGATTTTATCTGACTCCCCCCCCCCACACCCACCAATAATTAAGAATTTTAAAATTGCTTAATATTGTAATTTTCTGCTGTTTCCTTTATTACCTCCCAACTTAACATTTTGATTTTCACCCTTCTGTATCTATGTATAGTTGTTTTAGTTATTTCAATGTAATAAACTCTTAAGAAAACTCAAATTGTTGCTTCGAATCATACTTTTCACAAAAAAATTGGTTATTTTATTTTTTGGCATAATTGAAAGGCTTGGAGGATGAAGGGGCTATGTTACATTTTTTTGAAAATACACTCTGAACAATGGAAATCAATGGATACAAGTCAGCAAATAAAACTTGGTACATCAAAAGTAGATCTCATTAGACCAATTTCATACACTCACTTAACGACTAACCAGAAAATAAAAAAGCTGCAACAATAAACTTTGCTTTCAAATTCGGTTTTGTTACATAACCCCTTCATCTCTTAAGCCCTTCAATTATCAAGCTTCTAAAATTTTTAAATATTTTCAATAATGGTTTGAATTTTCATCTGTTATTGAAAGTAATTTTCTTGAGCTTAATTACAGGTCAAATTTAAAAATTCACATTAATGACCTGCTTTGATATTTTCAGAATTAGTAGTGTAGTCTCTAGTTAGTAAGCTGAACAAAACAAGCTCTGCAAATTCTCTTAAAGTAGAATAAAAGTTAAGTGGAAAAATAGAAATTAAACTCCATTGCCCAACATTTTTGGAGTTCCAACTGCTTCTTTCAATTCTTTCCTATTCTAACCTTCTGTATCAAGCTTCAATTAGACGACTTACAACTTGTAAGATTTATTTTCATGTTTATTCAACTTGTTCACTCGGAATCATAAAAGCCATTCAATGTCCTGAAGTGCAAATCTTTGTCTTTGTGTAAGAGGGGATCTTTGTGAACACAAGCATGTGTATGATATGCAATATATATTGTGGTTTATGCTCTAACAACATTGATCTTCGTAATTTATTCCTGCATTACACTATAAGTTTACCTCAACTAGTTAGGTTCTGTATATCTGCCTGCAGTTTGTATGCATAATTTGAAATCTTCTGACATGCTTATAATTTGTTTATTGGAATCAGCTCTTATTTATTTATTTTTTCTATGTTTCTATTTGCAGATCAATGTATTCATGACTCATTTGTCCAATTATGGCAATGATCGCTTAGCATTATATACTTTTGAATCAGTTATAAAGTTTGTTCAGTGCTGGACCAATCTGCAGTTGGTGACTTTACCTCCATTGCAGTTAGCTGATAAATATTTCCAAACTTATCCTGAAGAGTCGGATCCTTTATGGATGGTAAGTATAATTTATTAAAGTTGCATTTTTAGAGGGGAAAAAAGCAGATAGTTATAATTTTATAGCTGAACAATTTTACTTTTTTGGAAATAGCTACCAATTACTAATTTTGCTTGAATTTCAAACTGATGTGCATTGAATGAATTGGTTTATTTCTTTAAATTTATGCTTAGATGTTTTAGTTCATTATTTTGACTGACCTTCATTTGGTTAGTGGGTGATATTTACTACCATATTCATTGGGTGATAAATTGACTAGGGTCAGACAAGCTATGCCCAGAGCTTGTTAATGGTCATTATTATTTGTATATGATTTTATAACTGTATACATGCAGTGTATCTTATATACTGCATCTTTTTAAAATGCTGTTTTTGTACACAGCAGTCACCAGAAATACTACTGTTATGTTTTTAGTATTGAAAGAAATTGACTTTAAAAATGCATCTGGTTTGTCTCTTGTTTGAAAATGTTTGTATTTTTGAATTGTGGGCCCAAAGAAAAAAAAAAAAAAAACATTTATACCATTTTTTGTAGAAGGAATAAGCAGGAGAACGCAAGAGTTCTTAAATCATTCTTTCTACGCCATAAACTCACTCTCAATTCAAATGAACCAACAATTTTTTTTTGTATCCAATAATATATAATAATTTAGAATAAATGGTTTCAATCTGTCCCACTAATTATTTTTTCCTGAGTCATGATTGCTACTAGGTAAATTGTTCTAGGAAAGTATTGTGAACATACTAGCCACAAAGATGGTACTGCCACAAATAATATTGCACTTCTTTTCAAACTTGTTTTTGGCTTCAGCCGCACATATAAAATATATAATATAAACCACTGGAATACTCTTAAAAAATAAATAGTTTCATTTAAAAGCGGTATGATTAATTACGATCTATATTTCATTATTTTATGATGTTTTTATGAAGATTTATAAAATTTTCAGAATCCTTGCAACGATAAGCGGCACAGAGCTATATGGTCTGCAGCAAAATCATGTGAGCAACTGCCAAAATTTCTTGTTATTGGTCCTCAGAAAACAGGTAACTTTAACCATCACACACATTCATATTCTGTTATACAAATAACTAATTTTCTAAAATCCATTAACATGTGCGTATATTTTCCTGTAGTAATAAAATAAAGTTAGTACTGATTTACTGTTAAGATATAGAATTGCATTATTTTTTTGAACCACAAGTAGCATTTGACATTGAAGCAACTTAACCGGGAAATTAAATTTCAACCATGTTTGCTTCTATTAAATAAATGTACTGTACCGTATATACTCGCATTTAAGTCGATATATTTAGTCCGCAAAGTAAAGCTGATGTTAAGGGGTCGTCATATACAGGAGTCAGAGTTTCCGGAAACTTTTTCAGAACAATTTGTGGTAAAGAACCTTCAAAAACGTCCATATTTTACTAATTTTAGTCCAAATGAAATGAATGCTAACACATTCTGTGTAATTTTGCATGTTCTGACTGTAGAATAAAGCTAAATAATTACAGTAAAAGACTGACACAGCAAAAGTGTGGAAATTGTTGTACTCCCGAATCTTCTGATAGTGGTCGTGAATTTCTTTAAAAAAAAAAGAATCCAATATGGTTACAGTGCACAATTTTATTGATATTAATTCAAAATAAAAGCGACATGTACAAAACCCAATCAGCGAAAGTGAACCCTTTACAAAAATGGAGATTGCAGAAATCAACGCTTTTTGCGAAAAAGATTAAAACTTACGAGATTTTTAGTATAAGAATGTTTGTTGCATTTCATGTTTCGTCTTTTTAAAACATTTACTTTCAAAAATCGTAGAAAAGCATTCCTATTTTTTTTCAAGAAGTGAGAGCTCTACTTATACACAAGTTATCTATTTTTTCCTGATTTTCCTCCTAAAAGTAGGGGTTCCACTTATAGGCCAATACATACAGTAATTATTTTTCTCATTGATTATATATAGAAACAATTGACTGGCAGAAATGAAACATGGATTTTAAATGCCTATGCTTATTTATTTGTTGTGCTACTTTTTAAAGTAATTATTGTCTTTTTATGAAAATACAATTTCAGTTATTTTTTTGGAAAATGTTTGAAGTTCAGTGAAACTTATGATTCTGTAGTAAAGGTAGTATGAATTGTGCATGTAATACAAAGCCTTTTTTTTTAATGTGCTGTTACTTTTCCATTAATTTCAATCAAAACTCACAGAAAAAATGTACGTATTTGCTTTACATCAATCTAATTGAATTTAATAATCAATTGTGTTGTAGGTACAACTGCACTATATACCTTTTTGTCGATGCATCCTGCCATTGTCAGTAATTATCCTAGCCCTGAAACTTTTGAAGAAGTGCAATTTTTTAATGGACGAAATTATTACAAAGGTTTAGACTGGTAAGTATTAAAATTTCCCTTGATGATTTAGCCCTTTGAAAAATCTTTTACTCAAAAAGTCAGTTTTGTTGCAAAAAAAAAAAAAAAATGCAAACTGCTTTTGACTAAAGACTTCATTGCTTTTCAGTGGTAGTTAGTTTTAGTTTTATAGTAGTTTGAAGTTTTAAAGATTATGAGTAGTAACTTCTCTCACAAAATAGTCTTCCTTTGTTTCTAGAGACTCTTAACAGGTTAAGTGTGCAGCTTACTACTGAACAAAAATATGCAGTATCTTTTTTTTCTTTCTTGCTGATGAGTCTATTTAATGGAAGATTTATTGGAAGGTCTCGGTGTATATAGTGGTAACTAGCGTTATTTAAAATTAAAGATATGGCATGTGAAAAGTTCGAGAAATCACTATAGCAAATATTTTGATTTTAAAATCAAAGTGGGTATATTAATTAAGTGTTGTCTCAGTAAACCATTTAAGATTTCTGTTTATTGCCCACATGGGTGTGTTTTCACCAAATAATTCGATTTTTACAATTTTTTAGATACCACTATTTATGTCTGAGACCTTCAGCTGTTTAAAATGATAACTGAATCATATCAATCCTTCGTGAGTTAGATGGTATTTTCAGGGCGAGGACTCAGTCACCTTTCTCACCTTTAGTCACCTTTTGAAAATTTGGTCACTTTTTGTCACCTTTTGGAATTTTTGTCACCTTTTTAAACCTTTCTTGAAATGTGTTTTAGGAAAGTCTATTTTTGATAAATTAAATTTTTGAAGAGTCTGAATATTCTTTTCCTTGCCTGAAAATAAATGGAATTTTGAAAAAAAAAAAAAAATCAGTCCTTCAACCATTAAAAAAAATGTTTCAACTGTGTCATCATTTACAAAACAAAGCCTTTAGAAGCACCTGTTTAAAAGTTTCAAAAAACAGGTGCATATTTTCCAAGGATACTTGGCAGTTCTTTTTCTTTCTTTTTTTTGTTCGTGAAACAAAATTCGGTTGGGGATTTGCATAGAGATGGGATTTTCACTCATTCTCTATTGTCAATACTTTTTAGTGAACATCTTTGTATTTACAGAGAAACAAGGAAAAGAATGCGGATGATTTTGCAATGAGCTATTAAAAATATGAAAAAAATAAAATATGTTCACTAAATACATCGTCATTATCTTCACTTCATAATTTCAGGTATAAATTTAATTGATATTTAAGAAAATTCTTTGAACATAACTAGGGGTGATTGTGCTCTAGTATTTAATCGGATTTCCGGTATTTTCATGATCGATTCTAGTATTTTCATGTTCGAAAATACACGAAATAAAATATTTTAACAATGCTTTTATCTTCCCACCTCAGGAATTTTTTTGCTTTTTCGAATTTCTGATGATTATACCGATAATTTTCAATAATATTCATCGAATATAAGTTTAAGATGCCATTCTAATTGTTTTTTTTGCTTTAATAAATTATTTTAATTTTTTTTATATTTTTGATGCCTTTATTTGAAAAAAAATATGAGAATCGAATTTTTCTCATTTTTGATGCGTATTATCCTTAGTTAGGAAAATAAATGAAATATATTTATACTAAAAAATTACAAATTTAAAATATTCAAGCTAAATTCTGCTTCTTTTATGAAAATCAAAATGTCAAAGTTAAAATTTAAAGATCTGATTGTTTTATTTTGCTTCAATTATGTGGGTAGCCAAAATAGTATGTTTATCTGTAAGCTCTGAGTATGTAATCTGAAGTAAGTTTATTTGATTTATTTTCTATGCCATTTTCATACTTTTAACGTCTTAATTTTGAAAATTGCGATTTCCTTGCGTCCGCTGTGAGAATCATATTTCGCATTTTCGATGTTGAAAGGCAAACAAATAACATTTCTTTTTTTATTTTGTTTAAATCATTAAAATAAAAGTTTTAAACAAATTCCATGCTCTTTTATAGTGTCAGATGTCAAAAACTTAAATGCTGAATCTGTGGCTGAATTTTATTTTTGTTTCAGTTATTTAAGTTTTTTAACACATACATAATATCTTTAAATAGTATTTCACTTCAGTATTAATAAATATGAAATCCTTGACTCAGGTCATATTGTAGTGATTTGGAGATTTATGGGTACTGCATCTAGATCAATTCTTTTTCATATTTTCAGTGACAAATGCAACTTTCATTACTTTATAAATATTTTCGCACAACAAACAGTAATTCTGTTAGACTTTTGATTTCTCCTTAAAATATTTTTCTGGGGATAATTTGTTCAACACCAGTTCAAGAGTAACTTTATTGTTCATTTACAGTTTAAGTAAATGCATACACAATATTTTGACTAAAAACTATTTGAAACTATTCGAATGTAGGAAATGTGTTGGTTTAGGAAAGGAAATTAATTATTATATATGTATGGTTATAAAATTAGGTGTGCTTAATTAATAGGGGCTTTGGTTTAAAAAAAAAACAGTCCCCATCCCCCACACACATACACATTTTCTCTTTAAAACTTTCAGGTATTTTTTAATGAACTCACAATCACCCCTGCATAACATAGAGTTTACACTGAAAGTTTTTTAAAAATATGTCCTAAAATGGTTTATTTTGTCCAGCTCTATCATATTCATGTTCAGAATCTAAGTCTTTTGAAATGGTATGTAGGCTACTTTTGGTAAAAGTCAGAAAAATGGATAATCGTTTTTTGCTTTTTCATTTCTTAACAAATTACTTTTGGTCACCTTTTAGTTACTTTTTTGTCACCTTTTAGTCACCTTTGTTTTAAAATTTGTCACCTTTCTCACCTTTTTCAAAGAACATCAGCCGTCCTCGCCCTGTATTTTTGACTTTTATTATTTCAGTGCCATTTGTTCCTACAAGTTATGAAATGTTCAGCCAAATATTTGCATGTTTTCCTTAAATTCTTGATTATGCAATGCATATTTGTTGAACAATTTATTAAGAATATTTTATTTCAGGTATATGAATTTTTTCCCTGTACCAAAGAATTCTACAGATAAATACCTGTTTGAAAAAAGTGCTACATATTTTGATGGAGATTTGGTCCCGATGAGAGCGCATGCTCTGCTTCCAACAGCTAAACTTATTACCATATTGATTAGTCCTATTAAGCGAGCATATTCTTGGTATCAGGTAAATGTCTTGTACCATGTTTATTGATTATTTTCTAATGCATGATCATTTGATAGTCAATATTTCATTTTCCAGAGATATTGCAGCTTCTTTGTTATATGTCAAGACAACTCTAAACATGTATTCAAGAATCGGGCCAGCTAGCATATTAACATTTAGTAACATACATAAACCACAAATAGTGCTGCTTTTGTAGCTCTCTTATTTTTTTCTTTTTGTCCAATGAGGTGCTGTTGAACAAATAATTTTCTGATTTTTTTTTTTTTTTATGACAAAATCCCATTGATAGGGAATAAATATCATAGCTCGTTTAACCCATTTTGATTAACTTGCTTAGCCTTCTCTTGGTCTCTTCCGCACCCGAAAGGTGCTGTACAATACTCATAGTTGTACAGTGATGCCAGAAAGTTTCACCAACATTCTGGCATGGTTAGGTAACGTGGTGGGGGTTAAGGCATTGATAAATTGGAGTTTTTCCTAAGATCCTCTTTACATTTAGTCTATCTTTGTAGATCTAATTAATGAATATGTTAATAAAACACCACATTGACATTTGGTTCGGGAATATGGTGGTGAAAATTTACTTGTTTATTTACAATGATTACGCCAATGAAAAATGAGAACTTTTTGCACAGAAAATAGAATTTGTTTGGAGCTTGTTCTAACCATTTATAACTGGAGTTATAACCCTTTTTTAACATTTTAAACGTAATTTTAAGTTTTTATGTCATTTGTGGCAATTTCGTACTTCCAGACCTTAAAAAAATTAACTGATTTTACCTTTCATCTGTTGCTATGTTTCTATTTTTGATTGATTTTAGAACATATGAATTTTTCCTTCATCAAGAAAGAGTTTTTGAATTTTCCCCTCTATATTCTACTGTCACAAGTAGCAAAATTTAGTAATTTTATTCATTGATAAGATCTGGATATTCATAAAATAGATATACACAAGAAAATTTTGACATGGCAACAACATGCTAGGTTAAAGTTTACAAATACGTTTGTGCTATTGATGTAGAGAAAAATACAACGTTAAGGAGTCACAAATAAGCAGGGATACTGCAGACACGTGTTTCGGCGTAACAAGGAATGCTTTTTTCAATGCAAAAAGAAAAAAAAGTGAGCTTATGGATGCACAGGCATCCGACAAAAGCAACGGAAACAGAATCGAACAGCTTAAAAAGCAAACATAGTGGATTACCCAAACACCAATAAAAAAATTTAAGCCAAAAAAAGATCCAATGGGAAAATAAAGATTGAACCGGAGCTTTCTACTAGGTACGAAATGGAAAGAAAGAATTCTATTGCCGACACAATAAGCCAAAAGGCTAACATAATAAAAAACATCAAGCTAAAACTGTTAACCGCGAGAAAAAAAAAAGAGCAGAATGAAAGAAAGCGAATCAGTAAATGAAGAAAACAAAAAGGAAAATAAAGACAAGTAGAAAATAGGAAAAATGCCAGAAAAATCAGAGGAATAAATTAGAAAGGGATAATTAGAAAGAACTAAATTATACAAATGGGCACCAAACAGCAGAAAAATAAGGAATTCCATTGAGATCGTTAACCAAGCCAGAACTGTATTTCAAAATATGGAAGGATTCTCAAAAATCAAGATCCGATGGGTTGGGGCATTATTGAACATTTTTGAAAAGCAAAAGGATTAAAATCGAAAGAATGATTCTTTTCCCAACAATGTTGCCCAATACTTGACTTATTCAATTGTTGCTTTTTCACATAATTCTGATGTTCCTTTAAGCGGAATTTCAAAGCACGTCGCCTTCGTCCGATATAAGAGAGATTGTAATTGCAATTAATTTTATAAATACCACTACTGTTAAGAGGATGAATGGGATCTTTAAGAGAAGAGAAACATGGTTTATTCGTAGGGGAGAATACCACCTGGAAATTGAAATGTTTGAGAATCTTAGCTACCTGATAACTCACAGAGGGAAAGAATGGCAAAACAACCAACTTCTTTCTAATGAAAGTTCTCTTAACAACAGTTGTTTCGGATTTATTAGAAAGTTTTTTAAAAATGGAATCAATCAAAATATGAGGATAGTTTCTATCAATAGCCACAGCTTTAAGATAGTTGAGTTCTGCTTTAAGAAGTTCCGGTGAAGAACAAAGATTAATAGCACGCTGAATAAAAGAATTAAATGCAGCATATTTCTGACTAGGAGGGTGAGATGAAAGTCGATGAGGAGGTAACGAGACAGCAAAAGGTTTGCGATAAAGGTAGTTTCAAAGCCGAATTCTGTACGAGAAACTAGAACGTCAAGAAATGGAATGCAATTATCCTTTTCTTTCTCACAAGAGAATTGAATGTGAGGATCTATAGCATTTAAAAAAACAGTTTCGGTTTTACGTTAGATATGTTGACAACTGTTTTGTTCTAAAGAACCATAACTATTTCCATAATGACGATGTGTTATCCGTTTTAAATGATTCTATTTTTAAAAAACTGTCTTAACAAATCTGAAACAACTGTTGTTAAGAGAACTTTCATTAGAAAGAATTTGGTTGTTTTGCCATTCTTTCCTCTGTGAGTTATCAGGTAGCTAAGATTCTCAAACGTTTCAATTTCCAGGTGGTATTCTCCTCAACGAATACATATATATATATATATATATATATATATATATATATATATATATATATATATATATAGTCCTTACTTTAGCAGCTTAGACATGTATAGCATTAAAAGGATATAAATGAGACACTGAGTGCGTCATACGAATCAAACTTGAGGTTTGAAACCAAGTTCGAGAATTATCATTATCTTTTCTCTGTGGAGACACAATAGTATAGGTTCTGCTTTTGTGTATAAAAATTATCTGGTTAGATCATAAGTACAGATAAGTTAATAATAACGTATTGGGAAAAAATTGAAAGCTCTTAGCAACTTTTGGCTGCTTGATGGTAAATATTTGTTTTTTCAGCAGGTATGGTTGTTTCAAATGTTCAGTGGTCATTTGAAGTAACCAAAAGAAACATTGTACAAAATCTCGGTGTTTTTAGGGAATATGCATTATGTAAGGAAATGTGTACTGAATGGAAGTCATTTTTCTAAAACAAGATATTAAAATTTGAAAGATGGTACTGAAATATGACCAAAAATTAATCAAAGTGCTCGCTGATTACAGAAAATATAGGAATTAATCTGAAAATTGTGTTAACTCAGATGCTGATTTGAGGACGCTTTTGTAAGTGAGCAGAATTGTGAGTTATGCAAGCCCATACATTAAAAAAATGAAATAATGAGAGCAAAAAAATTAGTCAGAGACAATATGGAAATGAATGAAAAAATCCGAATTACTTTTGTTTCTCACTGATGAAAAAACATTGCTTTTGTTCATCAGTGCTCTTTATGGGTCTGCTGCTTAGAATGTATTGAAAAAGTGGGAAATGGCTTCTTCTTGTACCTCCATATAACGACACTAAGTGAAGATTTTGCTCCACTATTCAGGGCTATCTCATGTTAATTTTGCTATACCAACAAAACTGATGGAAGATTATCTCTCAAGAGTTTTGTATTTGCATTGTCAATCCATCTCATTCTCTTTCAGAGAATGTAACAATTTTAAATAAAAAAAAAAAATTGTGTAACAATTTTTAAATTCAGTCATTTAATATTCATTCATAATTATAACAGAATGATTTTTGGAAGGAATTAATTATCATGTTATTTCGTAGAAACTTAATTTAAATAAAATTTCCCGAGATATTTGCTGCAAAAATAAATCACCTCCAAGCTTCCCAGTTTGTTCTAAATATCAGCAATAAAAAAAAAGTCCAGTAATTTATTGTCGTTGATAAAAACAATTAAAAAAAACTGGATAAGAATATATACACTTGTGTAAGTTTTAGCATTGTTGATGGTAAAATAAAAAAAACCTCTGTATAATTCCTTCATGTAATTATTTGCCAGTGTTAAGAAAGCTAAGTACCATCCTTCGTATGCAGGAGACAAACGATTTTATGCTGTCCTGCAAAGTAGTAATAATGTGGCTTATACATACAGAAATTGGGTATTATCCTAAATTATTTAATGTTTACTGGGCTTGTAACTTTTAATAAAACCAAACGATTTCTGTGAAATTACTGAATTTGTATCTTGTCATGCATGAAAAAGTGCAGTTGATCTTATTGAATTTGAACTTCTTCACTATGTTGCTTTTATCTCATCAGATATCTGACTTTTAACTGCCTAATGTAATTAAATATTTCCCTTTTCTGTAGCATATGCGAGCTCATAAAGACCCAGCAGCATTGAATTACAGTTTTCAAGAGCTGGTTACCACCGGTGACAGGGGGCATCGAACTTTACGAGAACTTAGAAATCGCTGTCTCCTGCCCGGAATGTATGCTCAACACTTAGATAGGTGGCTGTCGTTTTATTCTCCACAACAGGTAAGTTTTTACTTCATTTCTCATGCGTTTACTGATATTAGGGGGACCGGAAAGTAATATCGTTTTCTTACGCTAAATACAAACACATACATTTTTAACGAGTCTTTATTTTTAATCAATGATGTATTCCCCATCATTGTCAATAACCTTTTGCCATCTAGTGAGTAAATTTTCAATCCCTGATCGATAAAAATTAATTGGTTTTTCGGCAAAATATCTAGAGATGGCATTTTGGATATCATCCAAATTTGCAAATGTTTTGCCACCTAAAAAGTGTTGCAGCGCTCGGAATAAGTGGAAATCCGATGGTGCAACATCGGGCGAATATGGTGGATGAGGCAGCACCTCCCACCCCAATTCATTAATTTTTTCTAGAGTTCGCCTTGCGCAGTGCGGTCTTGCATTGTCATGTTGGAGAATGACGCCTTTTCGGTTGACAATCGCTGGCCACTTTTCAATTAAAGATTGATTGACTCGCTGCAATTGTTCGCTGTAGAGGTCTGCAGTAACAGTTTGTCCAGGTTTCAGTAATTCAAAATGAACAATGCCGCGAATACTCCACCAAACACACAAAAGCGCTTTTTTGGGGTGTAAACCTGGCTTAGCAGTACTCCGAGGGATTTCATTTGGAGAGAGCCACTGCCTTTTGCGTTTTGGGTTATCATACAGGACCCATTTCTCATCTCCTGTGATCAAGCGATCAAAATACGCTTCTGTGTTGTGTCGTTGAAGCAATAAGTTGCATGTGATTGATCGGTTAGCCTTATTCTGTTCGGACAGATTATGCGGGACTCAAACACCTGCTCTGCTTACTTTCCCAATCTGCTTCAAATGTTCTTGGATGGTCGACCAAGGTTGGTTGAGATTGTTTGACAATTCCTCGATCGTCTGACACGGATTTGCTTCCACTTCCGCCCTTAACACGTCGTTGTCTAACGTTGATGGTCTTCCTGATCGATACGAGTCGGAAAGATCAAAATTACCCGATTTGAACTTGGAAAACCACCTTTGGCATTTACGAATGTCCAGTGCATTTGGATAAACATCGCAAATGTTTTTGGTAGCAACTGTTGCGTTATTTCCCTTGCGAAACTCAAAGAGCATGCAATGCCGGATGTGTACCTCTTCTGGTATTTGGCTGGCCATTTTACCCAAAATTACAAAAAAAAATTGTAATTCAACTGTCTATAAGTAAAGAAATCACTATAACCTCACAATGTCTTTGGTACGCCTCTGAACCAAACAATGAGCTGACAAATGACAATCAAGTATTGGCATGCGCAGAAACGACATTACTTTCCGGTCCACCTAATACATTGCAGCATGGGCGCCCATATGCGAAATTTTAAGGGGGGGCTCAGATATTTCCCTCATAGTTTACAATTAAAAGATATATGTGTGTGTGTGTGTGTGTTTATTTGATTTACTAAGAATATGAAAGTACTAGACTCCTTAAGATAAATTTTTGTAATTTACTCTGACTTAATTGTTATTGAGATTACTAAACACAGTTTGACCGTTTACAGATAATGCATGTATGTGTGTCACAAGGCCTTATCCAGAAAAAAAAATCGGGGAGGGCCCATTTCGCACATTGACCAAACACACACATTTTTTGTGTGTTATGAGTCTTTTTGTTTATTGATTCCTCCTGCCCCATGCTGTTTCTTGTGCGTTTCTTTTTTAATTTGTTTTTTGTTGTTAATTGTTTGGACTGACCTTTATTGGGGTAGGGGTATCAAAAGAGAGATGCAATGAACTTTTTTAAGTGGGGTAGAATATTCGTAATTTTGGGGGGCCCGGGGGTTTTCCCCCGAGGAAATTTTTGAAAAAAGTTTTTAAATTCCTCATTTTGAGGCCTCGTATGGGGCATATGGGACTTAAAAAATGTATTAGAAAAATAAGCAAACAAAAAATTTTTAAATGTTCCGCAAGCTTTTGCAAATTAAGATCAATCAAAATATTTTTTTTTTTTTTTTTGTAGTTTAACAAACGTTTGACATTAATTGACGGAGTGGAAGAACGAGGGAGGAGAAAAGATGAACACATCATCACTTGCTTACATCGAATTTCAGTATAGTTACATCTTAGTTTTTGATCAATTTCCCAACTTACCGACAGAAACAGCACTTAGTATAAAATGACCAAAAGTATAAAATACACAAAATTCTTTAAAACAAATTGTGTAGCGATTCAAAAAATGATTTACGAGAGAGTAATATTCTGGCCATTCAGTTAATTCATAGTTTATTTTTTGATAAGAAATATAATTGAAGCACTTTTTAAGGAGTTCCAAAAAGGTATTTAATGATTTTCAAAGACTCTAGAACAGGCCTGGGCCCGTCGCCTTCCCCCCGAAATCCGAAATGTTTTGTAATGTAAAACACAAAAAAAAAAAAAAAGTTTTCTTTTTTTCCAAATTCCAAATGCCAAAAATTGCCAAGTTGTCTTCCATCCTCTGATTAAGCCCACTCTTTATCTTAACCGTTAGTTCACAGACATGGGGAGTTTCCCATGCAAATGCGGCGTTGGTTGACCCACGAATCTGCCTTTGCTTTTCAATGGAAGAATGTAGGAAGAGACTGCCAGGAAATTGCCAAATTGGTCGGAAATTGCAAAATTCTGAAAGCGATTTCAGTGCAGATTATAGTTATTAAATTTGGCATTTTTAATAACTTATTTTTTAATGGGTGAAGAAAAAAAAATTCCGAATAAATTGTGCTAAAAGCAAAAAAAACTAACTTCCAACCCCTTGCCCCCCTTATGGGCGTCCATGCATTGCAGTGACCTCTTTTACAAGGCAGAAAATTCTTAATTAGAATTCAGTAATATGTACACCGAAAGCGTATCCAGGGCTACTATTTGATTTGAAAAATCGTTCAAATTCTTGGTAAACTTGGGGATTTTTTTTTTTTTTTTTTTAATTTTTTTTTTAATTTTACTGTGAAGACAGAAAAACTCCAAGAAAATCTGATTGTAAAAACTACCATTGAAGAGATTCCCCCTTTATCTTCACCCACTGCAATTTCTGCCTAGAACAGGTGTTTTCAAACATGCAAAGGTCAAACATGTGCTTTGCTGAAAATTGCATTTCTTATTTAAGATGTCAACCCTTTTGCATACTGTAAATGTTTGAATTATTTTGAAAGCTAGTAAGTGTTTTAATATATGCTACCTTAAATAGGTAATTTATTCGTAATTTTAATATGTTTTTGTTTTTTTATTTATTAACATCATTGTAGTTGATGGTTCATCATCAAATTTTGTGTCAAATTGATTTGAAAAAAAGATATTCTTTTGCTACCAATATTATTTTGTGTTGACTGTTTCGTAAATTTTTTTCTGCTTCTGGATCAGTTTTCTGGAAGGAGTTATTTAAAAAATCTTTTTACCCTGAGGAGTGTGCTACTACACTGTGTTGGTGCAGTCCTAGTGCTTGGAAGGGAGTGGAAAAATGTACTCAGTGCATTTTCCAAGAGAAAATATTTTTTTCTTTTCAATGTGACTACTTCAGAGGCTTTTGCCTTTTGCAGACCTCGTGTGATTCTTTGGTATAGCATCCAGTCTTTCGTGTGTCACCACTAAGGTATTGACGCAATGGCACGGACAATTTTGATCCCCAGTTTCCACCAGATGGAGGGCACCTGTGCTCCGAAGAGAAACAAGGCAGTGCAATACATGTTTTTGGAATAAGGGCGTCTCTTAGTACCCCAATGGAACAAGTAAATGCATTGAAGTAAGCAGGTGTCAATGTACCTTAGGGCGTCTCTTAATAGATTTGATTGACGAAGAGTTCTTATCTCTTTTGCAAAATTACGGATTCATTCTTAATAAGGCTTTCAGCATTCGACGATTTCTTTTCTCATGTACTTTTTCAGAAAAAGAAAAGGAACAAAATGAAAAACTCTGTACTGCTAGTAATTTTTATAACGTGAATTGTAAGAGCAGTAGCAAATATGTGATACAAAAAAAAAAAAAACTTTTTTAAGCGTTCAAATTATGGAGCCTCAGTAAATTGACATCTGCTTAATTCAATGCATTTACTTGTTCCATTGGGATACTGAGTTATTGAAATTCCACTGTATACTGTGAAGAATATTTGTAGTAAGCTTAAACATTTTAAGTTTTACAGTTGTTAAAGTTTTTGGGGTTTCATGAGTTTCTCTTTTTTGCTCTCTCACTGCCCACATCACTGCTGCTGAAGAAATGAATATAAGCCTTGAGGCCATAAAGGATTTCCATCACTAAACACGTTTGAAAAGCTATTTTTGTGCAACCTGTGCTATTTGGATAAGGTTGAGGAAATGCAGTTAATTAAAATTGTATAATGCATATAAACTTTGACTATATTGCTCTTGTAGCATATTTTAACATATGTATATTTATTGTCTATTGTTGCAATGATCTATGTTTCTCATGAACTTCCAGGATTGAATAAGAGAATTTGAACGTTGTTTTTGTTGTATTTAAATATTTTTCAGAGGATGACGATTTGCTAAGTTCTTTGCTTGATAAATTATTAAATCTTTTAGCTACTTATTATTGATGGAGAAGAGCTAAAATCAGATCCTGTTGCTGTTATGAGCAGAGTGCAGCAGTTCCTGAAAATCAAACCTTTCTTGAATTACAAAGATCATTTAAGGTAAACCATATAATAATACTATTATTTTTGTCTTATGTTTACTCTTTTTGCACCTAATTAATGCATCAATAACTGTATGGTACAAAATTTCAAATTTAATCCCAATTTTAAAACTTTCTAAAATTTAAACGACTTCCAGATTTATGTGCACTATAGACTTGCACCAGACTTGTGTGCATTATTTATACCTGTATTTAAATAAACATATTTTAAGTGTCTTTATTATTTTGGTAGTTGGAGGGGGGGGGGGGAGATTTGTCACGTATATTTTTAAATGAGTTTGAACTGATTTTCAAGCGAAGACAGTAATGGCTTCGAAACAAAACATATTCCAGTTATGCTATAATATAAAAGAAGGATAGCCTTAAAACTAGTACTTTTATTAGGGTATAAAGAGTAGAAACCCAGTTACAGAAATAGAGGGAATGGTTATTTTCAAAAAATATTCAAAGTGGCGAAGCAGCACAAAATGGACATGTTTCGGCGTAACTACGTAAGATACTAAGATAATCCGAATCGCAGATAATCAGGAGTTTACTCTAGCTGCTTTTTTGATATTGTGGACATGTTGTAGATATTAATGAGACTAGTTGACCTGTGTAAAGCACTGGCACTTGACAGAGGGAATGCAACACTTATTGTCACAGCAATTACTTTGAGCCCATTCTTTTTGTGACATTTTGGCATAATCATTGTGAGGTCACATTGCTTTGTCTCTGGGCATTGACATTTTTAACTTGCTGCAACCTTTCGATAACATTAAAGTTTTTAGTCACAATTTTAGTCACCTTGCCATTAGGGAGGTTAAGTGCTAGATGGACCAATATTTACATGAAATATAGTAGATCTTCGCTTTATGGGGGGGGGGGGGTGCAGCAGAAATGCTGTGTAAATCAAATCCTCCTAAATAAAGACTTAATAATAGTGTTAAAATAGCAGTTAGGTTCCACCAATGAAGAAAATACTCCTCTCTAGTGGTAGAAATATACATATTAAGCTTAACTATTTTAATACATATGAACAACATGCACCAAGAAAACATGAATAAACTTAGTATTCATTAAAAAAAGAGCTTTTTGTGAGTCGTCTGACAGTCATTAATTATTTTTCTCTATAGTTCTTCTAAGGGTATTAACGCATCCGTGATCTCGCATGTCATTTTATTTTTGCGGTGGGATCTTCCTTCACTAAGAAATCAAAAAGATCTTACCATTGTCAAGGAATAGCTGTAAACTTTCAATGGAAAATTTTTTGGTTGCTTGTCATCAATGTGGTTATCCTCGTTAGTTTGTCTTCCTCATTTCTATAAATCCTTTCACCAGTGAGCTCTGCAAGGGTGTAGCTAGGGGGGTGCAGCTGCACCCCTTAGATCAGAGCCAATGGGAGGTGACTGTGACCTCCCATTTTATTTATTTGACTTTTATGCTAATTTTTGGGAACTTTATATAAACTGCGTTCTTATATCTAGTATTGATTACTTTTCAGAAAAAGATAGTAAAATTGCCTGTTTTTGAGGAGAATTTTTTTAAGTTACCGAATGAAACTCAGAACTTTACTGAATGATTAAAAAATAAATAAATAAAATACTAGAATGCATACTTATCTATGTCTACCAAAAGAGACGTGAGGCATCACGAAAATAAATTAATTAATTAATTAAGGAAAAAAAAAGAAAAATAAATAAATAAAATAAAGAAGTTCAGCTTTGCAATACTGTCTCACTGTTTTCAAATTTCATCAGCCAATTTGTATCAGATAAGTACTTTTTGGGAGGTCACAGTTACCTCCTATTGGGGTGCCACTGCTTGCACCCCCCTCCCCCCTAACGTGAGTCCTATCTATGCCCTTGGAGCTCTGAATTGTAGAGTTTATTAATTTTACTTATAAAAATGAGCTCCGTAACAAATCCCAAAAAATGTCTCTAGTGACCCAAGCATGCTTGTTAGTATGCAAAAATGAAGTTCATTGCATGCTATCTACTATCTCAGCGTATCATGTTTTGATTTTTAAATAAGGAAAAATTTTTGTGTTTGCAGTGCTACATCAGCGTGAAATCAAAACTTATCCTCATAAAACAAAGTAAATGTGTGTTCAGTCGTGTATAATCAAATCCTCGTAAAGTGAGGGTCCACTGTATTGCATACTTAAGTCAAGCATCACATGTGGTTGTGATAAATTCTTTGTTTTTTACTTTCTGTTGTGTTTCTTTAGGTATGATCCAAAGAAAGGTTTCTTCTGCCAAGTTAGCCAGGAACATAACAATACCAAGTGCCTAGGAAGGAGTAAAGGACGACAATATCCACCAATGGATTTTCAAACCGAGAAGTTCCTGAAAGCTTTCTATCTCCCCCACAATATTGCTCTTTCAAAACTGCTCACCAAACTTAGACAACCCATACCTCTGTGGCTAGAAAAAGATTTGTCCCATGGATCGTAACTTCTAAGGTTTGGGTGTTTCTAAAAGAGTGATATATAGTGTGCATTAATGCATGTTTATAAGTGGGAGAGAATGACTGAAGTGTATTGTGTACTTTTCTCCTTTTGTTCTTTGGTTCATCTTCGGTAATATAATGTGTTCTGTTGAAAACTTAAGATTGTTGATGGAATGATAGTCTTGGAGATAAAAGGAATTTGTTCGTACTTTAGAAATCGTAACACGGACAATCTTATCGTTCATGAATCATGGTTTTAAAAATTCAAAACACATTGTCATAAAGCTTAAATCATAATGTAAGATTCATTAATTTTAAGAAAATGACTGTAACATGTCTTTATTATGAAGTTATATATATTTTTAAATAGTGAGTGTTCATTTTCTTTAAAAGCTTCTGTGCAAAACATTGAAATGCATTGATAATCAAAAAGATCAAGCAAGATGCAGTAAAAATTATTTTTTAGTGGAATTTAGCATTCTTTTACCTCTTCTGTTGCTCATTATGTCATTGGATTTTTAAATTTTTTAAACTTGTTTGACAAAAAAATTATGTAGGAGCTAAATAGCAATTTCTAAATGCTAGTCATATTTTATTAAATTTTATTTTGTTCTCAAAACCCTTTAATGTAATAGTTTATGAATGATTTCTGACATTCTAAACTAGCAGCACACCTCTTTATTTTCTGATTTATATAGGTGAATAATTTATATTAACTAAAATGTAATTTATATTCATAAATTCAATTCATTGCAGAATTATTAGTTATCTTCTAGCAATCGTATTCTGTGATGTTTTGGACTCAACATCAGAAAGATTTCACGAGTTAAGCTTTTTTTCAATAACCACCAACGGCTATATTTATTTCAATTTCACTGCTATGTAGTAGTGAATTATGGGAAGTGTTTGTTCTCATGCTGAAGTAAAAAAACTGCCAAAGAAGTTTTTTTATTATGCTTAGTTGCTCCACAGAAACTGATTTGGTCACAATTTGTCATTCAGGCAGGGAGAAAAGCAGTGTGAATTTTACTAATTAAATCAACTGTCTTTACTCAACAAAGGTTGAGGTCAACTTTTTGTTGATTATGGTAGTTGAATCTGTTCTTCTGGAAGAATGTAAGTCAACTTATAAACGATGTTGACTTACAGTCTTTGAACAAAAGGCACATCTGTTATTTCAGTTTTTTTTTTTTGAAAGGAGTTTTGTATTATAACACAGACATAGCCGGAATAAACATATTTAATGCATAAAACAGTGTAATTTTATGTGTTAACCTTATTTTCTTTCCTCAAATTCTCTATTTTTTGTTAGAAGTATTAATAGTTTCAGGTGTTACTTATTCATTTTTGTCTCCGCTCCCTCAGTCACCCAATTTTTTGAAAAGAATCTATACAATAAGAAACATAATACCATACCTGTCATTTCAAGTTTTTCCAGGGGGGGGGGGTCAAAGGGTGTAATTACTATGCAAGTTTCATCGCAAAAACAACACCCATTTATACAAAAATACATTGATTTCTCAAAACCGGGGGTGGGGGGGGGGTGTCACCTCACTAAATAATGGGCTACATAAATATCTATATATTATATGGATGGAGATATCCATAAAGTCACATTTTTTGCATTGAAAAGGGCATATATCCTTATAAATGCATGTTTGCAATGTTCCTGCACATTTGTGCTTTTACCAATGCTTTTACCATTATTTTATTTGCTTTTTAATCTTCACTATTTTTAGTATAGTTTATTAGTATTGACATTAAAATTATACCTCAGACTTTTTTTTTTTTTTTTCAAATTTTGCATCTTAGTAAGGGTTAAAATTGTAACAGATTTTAATAGTTACTGCTTAACTCTCAACCCTTTCTTTAGTTTGCAAATAAAAACCAGGGCAGGTCATGGGGATTTGTTTGTTATTTTTTGCGGGTTTAGAGGA
>JAXGGA010004061.1:0-93277 GCA_038373865.1 Uloborus plumipes | reverse complement strand
AAAAACTGCATGGTATGTGTGTAAAGAACCAAAATACTATATAATATTGTCTCTAGAGTGATCCAAGAAAACCATTCAAACATTTACACCCCCTAGTTGTCGCAATAATGCAAAAAAAAAGTTTTACAATGACTCATCTTCTAAGTATCTCCTATTTTAACATTATTCAGTGAGTTATTTGCCAAATTGAACCCTCGTTCGAAAAATCATTTTTTTTCCCGCTGAGTTGTCGATACTTCGCCAAATTGGCGACCAAAAGCTTGGCGACATATAGCCAAGTGGTACCAAAGCATAACATCATATCTCCATATATTATTTCTCTAAGCCGAATCCTATACCCGGTCGAAACTCGCTCATTTCTTTATCGAATTGCAAGAAAATTTATGATTTTGAAGCTGATCCCGCGGGCTATTGACGAAAATTAGACCCACCCTCTAAAAAGTGTCGGTTCGTTTTTTATTCGAACTTCAATTTTTGGGCACAAAATTGACTCTATCTAGCGAAATAATTGTCGTATCGTCTCCATTTTGATTTCATTCGAAAGATTTAAAAAAATGCGTTCTTTAGAACGTTTCTCCGCTAGCGCCGCGTAACGAGAATCTCGAAAATCCACGTTTAAGCGACTTATAAGCGATTGAAGTTTGAAAAAGTTAAATTTTTTGCTCAACTGTTAAAATCGTTACATTGTTGTTCAAATCAATTTTAAATGCGACATTTCAAGCCAAGGCTTAGCTCGGTAAACCTTAATTGTAACTTTTATTGTTTCAAAATACTATGGTAGTTTTGCGATAACGTTAGTATTTAGTTTAGTAGTAGCCTTGGGTATTTGATTTTAATATAGGGTATCACTTTTGTAGTAGTTGTAAAAGTGAACGTGTCTTTGATCTCTTTGAAAAGGTGTCAGAACGACGGCAGTAGATGGCGATGTTGTGCAAATGAAGCCAATAAAAATTGTCGTATTAAATTTTAAATTTAGAGTTTTTTTTTTTTTTTTTTTGCGGAATTCCGCACGGGTCACCTAGTAAGTCTGTATTTAAGTAAACACTTTTACCGCAAAACGAAAGAAGACATTATGCAACCAGAAGGGGAGGCGCACAACTAGACCCCGATCGAAACCTAAATTCGAATTTTCCTTAGAAGGCTTAGCGTTTTCGAGCTATGCGAGATTCATACGTGCATACATACAGACGTCATGAGAAAACTCGTCATAAGTAACTCGGGGAAGGTCAAAATAGATATTTCTGCTATTTATGTGTTCATAGGTACGCATTCAGCATGTACGCATGCACATAATGAAAAAACCATCTCAGCATTCAGCATTGCGGGGGGGGGGGAGCAAAACCAATATTTAGACCGAACTTGGAGAACAATAATTTTGCTATTGCAATACTTCCTTTACAACGCCAAAGGAAATAAAAACAAAAATATAGTAACATTTTATTAAGATATTCAGGAGGCATGGCTTCAAAAAAGGAATGTGATATAAAATATCGCTGCATAACTCAGTTCAAAATGTTAAAATTTTTCTTCAGAAGACACTTTTTTTATCTCAGACAAATAAAAATATTGGAAGGAAAATGAAAATGTCACAATGGAAAACCAAAACAGTCTATTATTTTCGGCAAAAAATTTTAAAAACCGGGAGACAGGTTCATACATTTATTTTTAAAGAATATTAAAAAAAAAGCAGGGATGTAAGCCAAGGTCCTTGGCTTTCTTTTCATCTCATCAGTTTCATTCAAATATTCATGTTTCATTCAAATAATGTTTTTAGAACTTCAGTTTTGGGAAAACTGAGGAGTCTTTGTTTCTTGTTTCACCCAACATCATTGAAGATCGTGTAAAATTGCTTTTGGAACTTCTAATTTCCAAAAATTTTTATTGGAGCAAACTAGAGCTCCTATAGAAGACAGGCTGACCTATGCCGCCATTTTGATGCCCATGATCTCAGATGTAAACAAGAGTACGCTGCTATGTTGGCGCATTTATCGCTTTTATTGCGCGTTCTACAATTTCGTTAAAAACAAATTTCCGAGTTGCGTACTTTAAAAGTACGACGAGTGTTTAAATTTGGTTGGCGTCAAACATTGGTGAGGCAAACATTTTACCGCCAAGATTTATGGCAAACCTGTCATTTCTTAAGGTATTGTTTTTTTAATTACTACATCAAAAGTTTTAGTGTGCAGACCAGTTTTTTGGAAAATCCGGGAAAAAGAAGACACTTCATAACAGATTTCAACCAAAAAGACAAGGTATCCATAAAAAATCAAGCGTACTTACTATGCAAAGTTGGGAACTTTTCGTCGGAATCCAATTTTCGCGCCGGCAGTTTACAATCCGTTTCTTCCTTCTTTTTTCACATGTTGGGAACCTAAACATTCGGATTTTACTCCTTGAGTGATTGCTACAATTTATTGCAGCACAACCACCCATTTTTCTGCATACAAATCTACAAATCGGCGAGGTTTTTGTTATCAGACGACACAGCACGTACACTCGATGGGAAACAAAATGGCTGACGAGTCAGCTCCTAGTTATAGTAGCCTTAGAGCAAACCAGACCCTACCTTTTCTGTCATCAAATGTGGTCTACTGTAAAGCAGTGAGTAACCGCCTGTAAGCAAGGGCTAAGCAGGCACGTAGCTAGAACTTTGAGAAGGGGGAGGTCGAAGACTTGATAGAAAATTTATTGACCAGCTGGATAATATTAATTAGTCGAATAATTATATATATATATACACTGCTCGACATTGAAAATGCAACACCAAGAAGGAGTGGTCAGAAATTGATGAAATTTGGTAAGAAGACAGTGACAGCATGGAACAATAAGTGATATTTATTTCAAAATAAATAAGCAAAATTTAGAGCGAGGACGGCGTCGGCTCAGTAAGAAGTAGCACCACCGCGGACAGCGATGCACGAAGAAACACGTCTAGGCATGGAGTCAATAAGCCTGCGGATGGTGTCCTGAGGGATGGCACTCCATTCCCTTTCAACCATTTGGCACAGTTCGTCCTCTGAACGAGGCAGTGGCAGGTTCTGCTAACGGCGTCCAATCACGTCCCACACATGTTCGATTGGTGACAAGTCAGGAGAGTATGGTGGCCAGGAAAGCATCTGTACACCTCGTAGAGCATGTTGGCTGATTCGAGCACTGTGAGGCCGGGCGTTATCCTGTTGAAAAATTGCATTTGGCAGACCCTGAAGGTAGGGGATTGCCACCGGCCGCAGTACATTATCTACATATCGTTGGGCCGTCATAGTGCCCCGAATACGAACTAGAGGGGATACGGAATTGTATGCAATAGCGCCCCAAACCATTATGACACGTTGTCGCGCTGTGGGGCGTTCCACAGTTACTGACGGATTCGATCTTTCTCCACGTCGACGCCACACACGTATGCGATGACTATCGCTGGACAAACAGAAGCGGGATTCATCTGAGAACACTACGGTTTGCCATTCTGCCATCCACGTCGCTCCGGTCCGGCACCATTCCAAACGTTGGAGTCTGTGCTGTGAGGTCAATTACAGTATTCTTAGCGGGCGCCGTGATTGCAGGCCACGTGCAACCAGTCGACGGGAAATGGTTCTGGTCGACACAGGAACATCCAGGGTACCTTGCACGTGCTGCAGAATCGACGTAGAAGTGACTTGCGGGTCCGCCACAGCTTGTCGGTGAATCCGTCGATGCAAGCGGTCTGACGTCACTCTGGCTGCACCTGCACCCCTCAATGTGGCTACATTTCCTCTTTCCAACCATCTCCGACACAGCCGATGCACAGTGCTTGCATCCATGTGGGTATCAGCTGCAATTTGACGCATGGACCAACCTCCCCTTCTCAGTCCGATCACCATACCCCTTGTAAAGTCGTCTATATGCTGGAAGTGTCTTCGTTGAGGAAGGCGTGGCATTTCCTCCTATCACACGTATTCTTCGAGACAAAAACCAAATTTCTCCGATAATTAGTCTGGCAGAAAAACCTACATGAACATAGCCCACTTTTCAACTTCATTCTCTTATATCTTACTTCACGTGCGTCGGAGAGCTGCGCATTTCATATCATTTGCATAACTCAGTGACGTGCGTCTACGGTAAAATTTGCATGAATTTCTGACCACTCCTTCTTGGTGTTGCATTTTCAATGTCGAGCAGTGTATATATATATATATATATAAATATATATATATATATATATATAAATATATATATATATATATATATAAATATATATATATATATATTATATATATAATAGGCATATATATCGCTTAAACGAATCAAAGCTATCAAAACAATATTTTGCATAAAAATTAAATGTTTTCCTAAGTTTTGCCGAGAGAATAAAATGGGTATTTAATAATGAAAAACAATAATAATAATTAGAAGCTGTGTGTCCAACTTCCTTTGCTACTTGTATTAAAGACTAACTTTTCGAGTCAAGTCATACAGCATGTGGCCAGAACACTCATTGATGTTTTACAATGGTGCTAACCTAGCGTGATTTAGCAAAAAAAACGGTTCAAGGATTAATATTAGTTAAAATTAATAGTTTAGATGCTCTTTATAAATAATAATTACAGTCATATTTTTTTGTTGTTGTTTGTTTGATTAAATTTCATTTTTAAAAGGAAAAATACATATTTGAAGAAATAATTTATCGACAAATTTTCGTTTGGAAACGATATTTATAACATATAACAAAGTAAGATGTTTCAAAATTACATGTAGTAGGGAAAACCAATCTGACACAAACATTTAAAACTGTTCCACTTGAATATATAAACGTAAATAAAAGTTTAAAATGCTTAAATTTAGAACATCATAAAGGTATTTTATCACTAATTAGTTGTAATATGGCTTTTATTAATACACATTGGTAAAAATGAAATGCTAAATTGCCAATTCAAAGTAAAAGGCGCCGATTTTTCCTCAGAGCTAATTTATTTAACACCTCTTCGGCTGAAAAGGGCACAGGATAATGAACTGACATTAATGTCAAGCCATTCAATCTGTCATTGGGCATTGTATTTCTTAAGTATGTTTTTGCTCTCTTTAGAGTAGAAAAGGCCTTTCGGCTTCACAAGTTGACACAGGTAGAGAAGCCAAAACAGTCAACAAATATCTCACAGTTGGGTAAAAATTCCTGTTAGCAAAAAAGATTTATCTACAGACGCGCGTAAACTTCGTTTTTCGATTTAGTGCTGACAGGCTTGCCAACTCCATAAATGTTTTCCATCAAAAAGAAAATCCATAAACCCCCTATGCGATTAGTTTTGCATGACGTCATGGCAAGTGCAGCCCCGACCCCTTGTCAGCCTAGTCAGAAACTTAGGAGGGCCTTAAGGGGGCCCTCACAGTATAATTTTTGTGAGGTTTTTTTGATTGGGGAACGGGGGGGGGCGATCTCACTAGGGGCAACCGCGGCCCTAAGCAAATGATAATATGAACGTAATGAAATCATGTGGGCAGTTTTCTCTTTTCTTTCCAAGCAGCAAATTTTCTACTATTTTGGCTCTAAAAGGGAAGGATAGAGTTAAAATGACGACATACGTGGCACATAAATAACAAGTAAATGTCGCTGTCTGATAGGAAAAAAAAAAAAAACAGCAAGTGAACTTCGCTGCTTAATAACACGTTAAAAAAAATCTTAAATCCGGGAAGGGGGTGGTCCGGACCCACTGGACCACCCCCTTGGCTACGTCCTTGGGCTAAGGCAGGAACATGCAATACACCGCCAACTCGGCTATTTCGATCCATGGACTGCAGTTTAGAGCTTATTATGCTCTCATCAGCATGGAATACGAAAGTAGCCAAATTGGAGGATTTTTGCCTCCAACTCCGCTGCTTTCGTATTCCATGCTGATGAGAGCATACTAAGCTCGAAACTGCAGTCCATGGATCGAAATAGCCGAGTTGGCGGTGTATTGCATATGGTCTACTGTGTTTTTAGTACCTAAATTTCGAAAATTTGGAGGAAGCCTCAAAAAAAAAAAAAAAAAAAAAAAAATCAGTAAAAGTTGTTTAAATTTTAGTTTTTGGAATTTTAATTTCAAAACATTTTTAGTCCTGAACTCCAGCCTTTCTTGACCATAAACAATTTTCCAGTGAAACTAGAGGACTGACTTACAATTCAATATTTTCCTACCTTTTGAAAACAGTGTGGTCTACTTACACTTAATGTAGCCACAGCCGCTGTTAAAATAAAATGTAAGCTTTAACAAATGCGTGCAATTTTTGATGTCATAAAAGTCGTTTATGGTGCCTCCTCCCCCTATGAAGCATGTGTCTGCGACGGGGAGGGTAAGAAAGGAAACTTGAGGGAGGGGGGAGGGACATTACGACTGAGCAGATTTACTCCTTCCTCTGCATTGTTATTACACTGCTATTTGAACAATGCATGACGTTGAATCTTGGACTCATAAAGAATGACTCAAGAATCACAGAAATATTTTTTCGACAAACCAATAGTAAAATTCACTTGGTTACTTTAGTAAAACAGAAAGAAATGTACAAACATATTCGTTTTATTTCAGTGAATAAAAAACATTTAAAGAATTACAATGCCTTTTTGCTATTGTTATTCAACACATAGTTGCAGATACAATTACATGTTTACTAATACCAATAAGACTAGAAAATAATTTTGACCAATTTTAGGAAAAGCAATTCTCCCAATTTATTTTTGTAGCAATAGGGAAAATTGCAATGCTGTATTTCATATTTAAATATTTACATTCAACATAAACAGCGGGTAATGCTATGAAATGAAAATTTTTAATTTTTAACAAAGATAAGTGAGAATAGAAAAAAAATGAACTGTGGTAAAAAGAGCAAAATTTTGATGAGTAGAGTGGAGTAAAATTTATCAATTAAAAATTTTAACCAGCACAGAGTCTAACGGTACAACGGAAGCACAACGTTTCTGTTTTGTTTGAAGCTATTTAAAATAAATAAATTATTCATATTTCATCTTATAAACGATGCAACATAAAAGCTCACATTAATTTTATCTACACTGGATTAAACAATATCCTTGTGACTCACTAATGTAAATGTAATGACTGTTAGTACTTGAAAATAATATGCAGTTTTTCAGGTATGGAAATAGAACTTTCAAAATGAGAAACGGGAAAATTATGCATGTTGAGCAAAGTAAATGTGAAAAAAGTGCTGTGAATTCACATGAATGATGAGAAAAAATTCACTTCTTATGAAACCATAGTCTGTTGACCAATTGTCACATATGATGCCAAAACTACTTACTAACCTATCAACTAAATCAAAAATCAACTGTTATTTTGAGAGAAACACAACAATTATACTTTGAGAAATTATTAAAATAGCAAATTAAGAGTTATGACTTTGGCATATTGATGATCTAACTACTAACTGAACTAAACATATACAGTTTTATATTCTGTAAAATATTACTTACTGTTATGTTCAGATTAACATTTCATGTCAACTTTAATAAACAATATTATAGTTGAAAAATATTTTCATTTATTATTTATCGGAATTTCTTAAATTAAATATGGCAGTGTGTTAGTTTTTTTAGTTAACTACTAAACAACAAATGAGCAAAACTGCTTAAATCTGTAATGCTCAAACTCAGTTTTGAATGTTAGAACTCCCATGAAGATTTTTTATGTTGTACATAGACCTACAGAAACAAGATTAATTATGAAACTACTAATCAAAGTAAACATCAATAATTTAAGACAATTATTTTGCTTCTAACAAATTTTCAAATGCTAAATATTGTGTTTATTCACATAATATTAGCATGTAAGTTCTCACTTTTAGCCAAAACAAGATCTCATGAGTCTTGAGGAGTGTTGGACACTGCAAACAGGGGTTTTCGATAGTCGACTATTTTCTTTTTTTGAGAGGTTCACATTACAACTACAATTGTCTCCTCTGAGCAATCTCGCTGTACACCTGGTAAGAGTAGGTCTAAAATTCTACCGACAATAAAGCTCATTTTCCCTTTAAAGAATTTTCTTACCCTGGAAGTACCAGCAAACGAGCCGGTTTTTTGGTCAATTTCACTTGTTCTTGAAACAAGACTGTCATGTCATACACAGAAAAGAACACATTCCCAATACACTGCTTAGAGGCAAAGAAAGGGTTAACTTTAGGTATAATTTTTTAATCGACAGTTTGACGAATTTCCCATGCAGATTGAGGCCAATACCGTACATTGGAAAATATCCCTAGAGGAACTTATTTTTTTATATATGGTAGGTGCCGTTGTTGAAAGATTTTTGCGGGGTCAAAAAACGGTAGATTTATATTATTCAGCCAACTTTAATGTGAAAAGGGACTTTTATTTTTTTAGAATTGCATGATTTTCACTCAGAAATTCAAACTTAAAAAAGAACTAGACATCATGAATTTCATTTCTATTTAAACATTGAAAAGGGCAAGGAGAATAGAATGAACAATAACCAACCCCACACCAAAAAATTTTTGAAACCAAGTTTTTGGGAACTTGAAAAAGGGCGAGACCAAGGATCCGGTGGATCGACTATAAAAACAGACCTAAAGACTCGAAATTAGGAACTTGAAAAGTCTATCCAGGAAGAGGATAACCTGCAAATCAATTCTGCGGAAGGCTATGGTTCACCCTGGGCTGATGCGTCATTGAAGAAACCAAAATTAATTTGCTGCAAACATCAAAAATAAATGTCTTTCTTATGTTGGCAAAAAAATTTCAGACATTTTCTTATTTGAAAAAAAAAAAATCTCATGAGAAGGCAATTATTATGCAAGTAAACATGGTAGTTATCAGAGTATACTGCATAACAAAACAATATTATGTTTGAATATTACTGATGACAGCTAAATCGTTTTATAGTTAACAATGAAGTAATTTGGCAGAACCAATATCTGTTTGAACTTTATACTTTAAATTAAAATCAAACAAGTCACAAACAAAAGAAAACTATTATTTACATTTAACAAAAGAAAAAAAAAAAACATTGCTAAAACTGTCTCAAACCAATTTTGAATATAACGGCGCATATGATTGCATAATCAATTATAGGAATTTCAAGATCCAGTGTTAGAAATAAAAATTTAAATATAGGCGCCTAGCATAAGTTTTTAGGCGTCAAAATGAACAACCAAGGTGCCATTTTTAATGAATCAAATATGTATGTATTCAAGTATTTAAAAATATTTATAAATTAAAAATGCTTCACATTGCTGATGGCATATTTTAAAATGATATGTCAAAAATATAAAGGAAAATGCTTTTTAGAAGCAGAATTGAATGCAGTTTAAAATTATTTTCAACTATATCACTTTTTGGCTATCCTGGGTCTTAGCTGCAATAAGTTTGGAAGAAAAAATTTAATGTGATTCAAAATTTTAGGCGTCAAATCTTGCGCCTAGGGTTGAAAATCTAGGTAGCAAATCAAAAATTTTGGTCACAAAATGTGACAAATGACAACTTATTTCTAACACTGGGGTACACAAAAGTTTACACAATAGAATAAAAACATCTAATTTTTTTTTTTTTTTTGATTGATTATTCACACGTAACTACTTTCATTTTTTGGTATTACAGTAGCTCCCATTTAACAGGGGATAGGTGGGAAATACCTCGATCAAGAGGATAAAATGTGTTGAATAATCCAATTCACGAAAATTTCAATACAACATTTTTGAGATGTGATACAAAACACATATAATTGCATAAAAGTGTACAAAAGAATAACTGAACAAAATAACAAATAGAAATTTAGTTTACTTTACTGTTTGTGACAAATAAAACTACAGTTATTTAACTTGTTTCTGCTCTTTGCTTGCTTTCAACAAATTCTGCTCCGCAACTTCCTTTTTTTCCTGTGCAGTTGTATTATCTTCCTCTTGTTCTGATACATCAGTAAGATTTTTAAAGTCTTCCACTGCCCAGACAAATGTTGTGAAATAATAGGTATCGATTAACAGGATTAACAGGGGTAAATGTCCCCTGTTAATCGAGAATCTACTGTATATTGAAAACGAAATACATAAATACATAAACTGTTTGGGAGAAAACATTGCTTCAAATCTCTTTAAAATGGCAAATTGTTCCTGAAATTTAAAGGATAAAAACATTATGAATTAAATGAGCCACTTTCAATAAAAAGTGCCAGTTCTTGCTCTTGGTTGCAAAAGCATATGTTTCTTTTGAGTAAAGCAACAAAGAGCAACATTTATTTTGACACTGAATTAAAAATAGCAATAACAATTAGTTTAGTTAGTAAGCATGTCAAGCTGTGTAACACAAGTTTTCTCAGTAACAGTATTTTTGTACTGAAGGAAAACAAAACATAATTCTCTAAAACAATTTACAAACTTACAAAATGATTAAAAATAATATTCATATAGATTGATAAAATTAAAATATATTAAAATTTAACAACAAAACAACAAAATTAAAGAAGAAATCATATTAAGCAAGAACAAATAATTTTTTGTTGCAGATGCATTTAACTAGAAAACTAATAAGCTACAAGACAACCACCAATTTGATACATAAAACTAGTAATAACAAATTTTTCAGAAAATCAATTTTGATGAATTCAGGCAAGGGCAGCATATCCTTTCAAAAAATTCCCTTCTTTTTTTTAAACAGATTTTAGTGTGCAAGTGACATCTGCTTGTTTAATACTATTTTGAGTTCAAAAAAGAGAAAAATAACAAAAATTAAAAGCTTTTAGAGGTTAAAAATCAAAAACTTAAAATAAGTACCGATTTGCACAATTCAGACAAAGTAAGAAGAATCTTGCCACAGAAGGTAACAGAACAGATACAATTTTAATTCGGATAAGAAAGCTAACAATGGGGAGAATAAATAAAAAGGATAAAAAAGGAAAAAGAAAATATAACCCCAGAGCTGCACTAATTGAGACTGAATGATTGAAACAGTATTTAGTAGAAATACTAGTGATATAATGGGATTAGTTGGTTTTTTTGTAATTCCTCTCCACCCCCTCGTCCCATAGCTGCATTTCATATGCCATGACGATTACAATGAACTTGCAATATTACAACTAATGCAATACATACAACATGTACAACATGATATTTAAAAGAACCGATATTTCTACTTTGATATTCCTTTACAGGAGAAATTATATTTGAGAATAATAAAAGTTTAGAAAGAAATATAAGACATCAAAGAGTCCAAAATCAACATTAAGAAAGGCTTTCATTCATTTATTAAGAGATGCATGCTTTTGTTATTTGTTGATATTTCCCAGCTAAATTACCAACTGTATGTCAAAATAACTCATTGAAAATTTTAATTTTGAGGTATTGTAACTTTTAAAAGCCCATTTTAAGCATAAACTTTGACACTGTAAGTCTTAAAACAAATATTGGTTTTTATTTTGATGAATAAAGAATAATGGAAACATACCACTAAAATGGAAATAAAATGCAAATAACTAAAATTGTTGCTTCATAAAGAATACAATTTACACATTTACAAGAAACATATTTTTGAAATGCTTGAACTTCCTTTCTAAAAATGTTCAGAACTATGGTTTCATAAAAATATTCCAGCAACAACCAAAAAGTAACTGAAACACAAAATTTCAATTTTCTTTTCTACATTCAAATTTTCATTTTAAAGGCAGCGCAACACTTTTGTTTGCAGTTTGCACTTTTGTTTCAGTCCTAAGATTTCGACGTAAAATTTCAAATGACTGCACCAGTTTCTAAATTTTTAAAACAGTACTTTTAATGGCTATATGCAATGAGATTATAAATGAATTCATATAAAAAGTCCATCAACAAAATGGTCTCTTTCAGCAAGCCAAAGCTAGAAATAAATAGCACAAATGTTGTTACGAATTAGATGTGAAATCTATCACATTTGCAGTCTTAATTTGGCTAATAAAAGTCCAATGAGAAGAACCAATATATTACAGCTTGCTTTTTTGTATGCACTAGTCCATCACTGTCAGCATGACTGCAAATATTGCTGATTTTCATGTTTTCCTCATAAAGAAATGCGACTGCATAGAATGGTTGGGGGATTCATGATATTTTGTCCACAAATTTCCCTCAGTAATAGCAGAAAAAATTTTTGGAAAAAATATTCACATAAAATGGACATTCTTTGAAGATATTCAGCATAAATGTTCAGGAAGCTTTCAAGTCTTTTTTAGCACACAAAAAAATCTTGAAATCTATCAAAACGTAAAAACTGGAATGATGTGCTTTTTCTCCCTTATCTATACAGCTACTCCATGAAGAAAAGTCCAGATGTAAACTTGGAGACTGCAATTTCATTGGCACGGGCTATGTTGTCTCCCATGTTTTTTCTGAAAAAATCAAAAGTTAAATGAACGTTTAAAAAAAAAAATTTACATGGAAAATTTAAGCTTTATAATTATCTTACAACTTAAATTTTTGTAAAAATAGTTTGTTATGAAACTTTGAAAAATCATTGTTTGCAACTGCAGTAATTACTGTAAATCAGGAGGTTCCCCCCGGTGGTTCGCGAACCCCCAGGGGTTCGCAAGGTGCCTGAAGGGGGTTCGCCAAATTTATACTATAATGGTGGACTATTAAATATTTTCGTAAAAAATAAAGAAATATTCAATTTACATACACAGTTAGTGCTCTTTTAAAATTTGAAAACAAGTCGGATTTTTCCATCTCTATCTGGCTCAAAAAAAAAAAAAAAGAGTCTCTAAAAATATTTCAGTGGTTTAAATAACCTTGATAAAATACAATTTTCTTTTTCCTTCCAAAACACAACAAAAAGAAATATCCCTCTGACTAAATGTTCAAGTGGGGGAATGCAGAATCATTGAATTAGCTGTGGCGGGGGTAGCGACAGCCTTGAAAAGGTACCATCAAGAGGTTTCATGAAGAATATGCATTTGCAAGTAAAAAAAAGAAATAGTCAAGCAATACATTACTGTCGGATCTTGAACCTTGTGGATTACATGACAGCAAAAGGCTCCAAATTGGAAATTTATTACTGGATTTTACTCAGTTCTCTTTTTTTTTGTAAATATATAATGTTAGTTTTTAAGATAAGAGTCGCATCAATAGACTTTAGACCTCATGTACAGATGCTTCAAAATGTATGGTTTACTTGTCAATTTTATGTGTGTGTGCCGTGTGAACTCGCTACCCTGTTGAGTGTAGTTTTAATCCAGTTTGTAATTTTTGTGATCATATTTTCGGAACTGCAATGATGGATCGATGGTTAGAAGCAGGCAGGCAAATTGGACAAACCTTCAACATCAGCGTTCAATTTGGTAACAACACAGGATGATGAAGAACAAAGTTGTGATGAGCTTCCGCCTCACCCGAATAAACACACAGAAAAAAGTAGTGAAACGAGTGGGAAAAAAGGAAAAAAACGAAAGTACAACAGCGAATATTCAAATAGGCTTTCATTTTATTGGAGAAGAGTCTGAACCTAGACCGATTTATCTCGTCTGCAACAAAGTTCTTGCCAACAGCAGTTTGAAACCGTCACTTCTTCGAAGACACCTCGAAACAAAGCATCCAACGAATAAGGACAAACCTGTGGAATATTTTAAAAGAAAACTGGAATGTAATAAAAAGTGTAGCGTATCTTCGTTCCTTTCAACATCTAACGAAGATAATAAAATGGCTCTTGAAGCATCATACCGAGTCAGTTACAGAATTGCAAGATCTGGAAAGGCACATACAATTGCAGAAAGTTTAATTGGACCGTGTGCTAAACAAATTACAATGTGTATGCTAGGAGAAAAGTCGGCAAAGAAAATTGACCTTGTTCCGCTATCAGACAATACCGTGTCGCTCAGAATTACTGATTTAGCAAATGATGTGGAGAGAGAGCTTTTGAAAAGAATAAAACTGAATTATTTTGCAATTCCGCTTGACGAATCGACTGATGTAGCAAACTCTGCAATATTGCTGGTCTATGTCAGGTACATTTCTCATGATACAATTAAAGCAGATATATTGTTTGCAAAACCTTTGAAAACCAATACACCTGGAGAAGCAATTTTCGACCTGGTCAACAGTTATTTTGAAGAAAATGGAATAGCTTGGTCTTTGTGTGTGGGTATGTGTACAGATGGGGCAAAATCAATGTCAGGAAAACTTGCTGGTGTTGTTGCGCGAGTAAAAAAGATGAATGAGAAAATTCAATGGACTCATTGCTGCATTCATAGACAAGCATTAGAATGTAAGCGTATTCCTGCAGAACTATCCGCAACTTTAAATGATGCAGTAAAAATTGTTAATTTCATAAAATCACGTGCTCTTAACTGGCGTCTATTCCACGCACTTTGTGAGGAAAAAGGAAGCCTTCACGTTTCTTTACTTCTTCACTCAGAAGTTAGATGGCTTTCCCGTGGCAAAGTTTTGACATGCTTATTTGAATTGAAGTCAGAAGTTCAAGCCTTTTTCGTTGATCATCTATTTAATTGTCCGGTTGCATATTTGATCCTCTTTGAATGCAGATACTTGCATATTTAGCTGATATCTTTTCTAAATTGAATGAGTTAAATTTATCTTTACAAGGTGCAGGTGTCACCATTTTCAATGTGGTTGATAAAATTGAAACCATGGTTAAAAAAAAATCAACTTTTGGATTCAATGTCTGGAAATGAATGAGTATTCTTGTTTTACTTCTCTCAGCAGTTTTTTATCAGAAAACTCAATCAAACTTGATGAAAGCATTAAAAGCAATGTATGTGAACACCTGAAGCATCTGGAATCAACTTTCGATGAGTATTTTCCTGACAGGCGCAACATACCTGTCTCAAACAATTGGATATGCAATCCTTTTCAAGGAGATCCATGCTTAGAGAGCACTCTGACATTGCAGGAAAAAGAAAAACTCATCGAGTTATCCTGTGATGGTTCGCTTAACCTTTTAACTGTCATGCCCGAGATAATCTCGGGCACAGCACTTGTGTTCGAAAATGTCACGCCCGAGTATTACTCGGGGTAATTTTTTTTTTTTTTTTTTTTTTTGAGTGCATCGTATTGCTATACCCGAATATATATCGGGAGACGTTTATTTCGGCTTCAATCTCTTTGTCAAACCCGACTGTTTCTCGGGTTTGTGCTTGGAAAAGTGTTTCCAGTGACACCACACAAGACTGAATTTCTGAAAGGCATTCACTTTTATTTATTTAATTTTTTTTTTTCATTTATTTATTTCTTAGAAAAATTTTTTTTTTCATTTTTAGAAAATAATGCTCCACTAGTTGCGAACTTCACAACTGCCATCTTGAGTGGCAGTTGCCTCAAGCAAATATACAGTGGCTACAAAACTTTAAATATTTAACCCATGTGCTTCAAAATATCAATTTTTAACTTCTAAGTATATTTTATTTTGTACTAAATATTTGATTTTTGCAATAAAAAAATTTGACAATTTGTGCACCCAAATCCTCAAAATAACTTGACAGTTAAAGGGTTAAAGCTAGGTTCAAAGAGAACTCGTTAATTGGGTTCTGGCTTCTAGTTGCAAGTGAATACAGTACTATGTCTGAAAAAGCTATTGAAGTTTTACTACCATTTTGCAGTACATACCTTTGTGAGAAAGGATTTTCCACAAACACGTATCTGAAAAATAAATACCGAAATAGACTAAATGCAGAGCCTGATCTGAGACTGAGACTTTCATACATCGAACCCAACTATCAACTCATTTATTCCCTCAAGCAGCCACAAATATCCCATTAAGTTTTTTCTTCAAAATCAAGGTATGTTTTAAGAACTAATTTATTTTTTTGAATAACTTGTTTACTATTTTTCTTGTTTCTGCAGTTTCAATTTATTAATGTCTCTATTAATTGGTGTTTAAAATAATATTTTTGCTTATTGCAATCAACTGCTATGAAAAGGAAAAGCAAATTTAGTGTTTTTTTTTATTGTATTCCTACATGTTACTTATTTTAACACCAGGGGGTTCACGAATTTTTTCCGATGTTACAAGGGGTTCGCAAAGAGAAAAAGGTTGGGAACCGATGCTGTAAATAAATATGTAATACCATGGAAAAAAAGTTTTAAGTGCCAAATCATGGCATCCAAAAAGTAGGACGTTTCTTTCAATCTTTATTTTTATCTTATTAAAATGATTTTTTTTTTTCCAAAAACATTTTTTCGGTGACCAAAAAAAGAAGAAAAAAAAAGATAAAATTCTATTCTTCCATCAAAATATCATAAAAATTGCCAAAATCTATGATGGAATGTATAATTCTACTGGAACATACAGAATACCATTTTAACAATTTTTTTAAACTACTACACATCACTGAAACTTCATTCAATTCAAGCGGAGTGCCATGAAAAATTGCTAGCTCTAACAAAGTTGACACATGTATGTTTCCTTCTCCTCTTTTAATAACTTTAGCCAGGATACATTTTTATGCTCCTTGTGTTTAATTTTTAGGTTAGGCTCCAGGAGCCAACTGAATGTGCCACTAACATCCATATGTCACCCCAGTTTTCTTTTACCTTGTAAAAACTGAAAACGGAACAAAGGTAATGTGAAATTTTAATGCATGATTAAGGGACATGCTGAGGCCCCAAGAATTCCAAATTTTGTACTTAGACTGTATTATTTTAAACCAAATTATCAATACAACAGCTAATTGTAGCAACCAATTCGAAAGCAGAGTATAAAAGAGATCATGATTTATTTAATTTATTTTTTTAATTAAAAAAGACATTTTTATTTGGTAAAAAAAACTTGAGAAAAATTAGTTATTAAGTAATTTACATCAATAAAAAATTAATAACAGACATTATTAAAAATTTAAAAAAAAAATTATTTTACTTCACCAAAAACTTTCATAATGTAATCGAACGCTAATTATAATGCAGAAAGATATGGATGATACCAAATTTAAGATGAAGGGAACTAGTATTTTGGATTAAAAATAAAATGTTTATAACAGAAAATTGGGGGAAATCAACAAATTGGGAAGTGTTATATAAGATGGACAGTGAAAGTCTAATCAAACAAAGAAAAAAAAATTCAGAATTTTAATTGGATTTGCTCAGCTAAAATTGTGAGTTCAAATTCAAGCAGATTTTTTCAGAATTGTTTTATTCTTTATTTATCAAGCTATTAGAGGGTTCCAACAGAGTTTTGAATGAATTTCCCTCACTTTCCATGATTTTCACTGACCAACTACTGAAAATTTTCCTGATCAACTATGATATATTTTCATCATTTTTATTCCTGAGCACATGCATAATGCAACATGTCCAAAAGAATTGCATGCACAATGATAAAGAATGTATAAAATTGATAAAAAAAATACATCAAGATTTGAAATTCAAGTGGTGATACAAATACAGTATTTTTTTAATGACAACAAAACAAGAAAAGCTGTTATTTTGTGGGTGTATGTTACGTATTGGCAAAATCATCACTACTGCACAGATGCTATCTTTGAGTTCCTCTATGCTTTTAATGGTGGGGTACATAAAGAAAGTCACTAATGTACCCCTAACAAGATGAATACCACACATATTGCAACACACACACAAAACATGCCCTTCTTGTTTTGTCACCATATTCAAAATACTACATTCGTATTACCACCAGGTAGGTTAACACAATTCCAAATCTTGATGAGTTTGTGGTTATTCTCATATATTTCTCAACATTGTACAAGTAAGACTTTGAATATATTGCATTTCAAAAACGAATAAATTATTTGTAGTAACCGTATACTATAGTTAAAGATTTAAATACTTAATAATTATATTACAATCTAGTAAATAAATTAAACACATTGCATGGAGAATTGCATATTAGACCAGTGAAAGTGGAACAATGCTGCCAGTAAAGTTTTTGCTTTTGTAAAAATTTTATTTAAGCTTTGATAGCTTGTTTTTATGGTTACATTTACCAACTGAAAAATTGACTTTTCCTACTTTGATTCTTTTATTTCATTAGGTAATTTTTGTTGATTTCCTCTTTTTTCATCTGCATCAGTCTGGTTTTATCTAACTTTTTCAGTGTACCGTTCATAAAGCCTTTTGAATTTCTGAGACACATCAACATTTTCTGTGCTAGAGGGACACTTTGTACAGGTCTATAGTATTTCATAGTAGCAAACACTTCTCACAGAAAAATAAGGCTCTGCTTATGTAAGTTTTCTATGAAATGTTTAATTACAACAAAGCCTATTGCATTGCCAAAAGAAATTTGACCTTTTCTAGACAGCATTGAAAAAAAAAAAATCAATAGAAAATAAATTAAACAATTACCTGGTGTTCAGGACACAGCAAAGAGAAATTTTCAATATCCATCTGGCAGCCTAATTAAACGTTTAGAACAGAATTTATTACATTAAAAATATGCAGGTTTGTAATTTTATACAAAAATAATAATAATAAAACAAATATGCTTCATAGACATAAAATGTAAGCAATTAATATGTTTAACCTTTTGGATCCGGGCTATTTTTTTGGAAATTTTTCTTTCGACCCAGGTAGTA
This sequence comes from Uloborus plumipes, assembly GCA_038373865.1. Lineage (NCBI taxonomy): Eukaryota > Metazoa > Arthropoda > Arachnida > Araneae > Uloboridae > Uloborus > Uloborus plumipes. The sequence continues at coordinate 74,798 of JAXGGA010004061.1, read as the reverse complement.
CGACAGTTGAACCACAGATTTCTTTTCCATTGAAAAGAGAAGGTATAAACTGTTGTACCAGACGTATGAAACCTTGAAAAAATCCCCGGCTCCAAAGGGTTCGAGGGAAAATTTCAATCCCGTCCTCTAAAGAAAAATGACTTATGGTACAACATGTGTACCGCGCGGTTTCTAAAGGTTAAGCAGGGGTCTGTCCAGGATTTTTTACAGGGTCCGTTTTTTGTGAAAAACTAAATAATTTTGTGAAAAAAGAAATAATTTTGTGAAAATCAAACAATTTTCAAAAAAAAAAAAGGAAAAAAAAATTTTTTTTGAATTTAATAAAAAATAAAAAATTTCATTAATTCTCCTCTTAAAACAGCGTATTAAACATCAAAAATACGAAAAATCCGATTCCTGTAGCGGGTGCAAAGAGATTGCAATTTTCAAAGTGCATCAAAAACATAAAAACGGCATATAAACGAGTTCATTTTGGGGAAAAAAATTTACAACGGCATTTTAAAAGTCTATGATAAACATATTATTTATATCTGTTGACACAATTGATTGAAAAATAAAATGAAACGATCCATCCAGTGTTTAATATTTAGACTCATAAAAGAACAGTTAATTTTGCTTTAAAAATTATAAAATAATGATCTGAACAAAAAATAAAGCGAATTTTCATTTATTTGCCTTCTAACAAAGAGTAATTAGCTTGAAAAATAAGTAAAATTTGATTTTCATATTGGATGCAGAGAGGCATTTTTCAAAACGAAAACGTCAGAAGTATAAAAACGGTGAATAAAATAATTTATTAAAGTCAAATAATTTTAGAATTACATTTCATCAGGTTTATATGATGAATGTCTTTAATAATCACCGACATATTCGCCAAAAATTTGGAGTTAAAAATACCAAAGAAGGGAGACATAGCAAAACAAACAATACCAGACTTCCAATATTAACAAACGAAAAGTACATAAAATATTCCTGAATATAACCAAAACACCACCCTTGCAAGCATCAAATTAAATTAATAATAATAATAATTTTCTGCCAAAATAAGGTCAAAAGGCGATAATTTTAAATAGCTGTTCACTCTATCAGAAGCAATCCTATTTTTTCTCCAACCCTAGCTATCTGTTTGCAGTTCTAAATTCATTTCTTAGCAAATAATTGCAATCATTATTAAATCCTTTTTGTTTAATACAAGAGCTGGGAAAAAAATCCTTACTCTGCATTTCCAGAGAAATCTATAACAGCAACATTGCACCAAGCCATTTTGATTTGCATATGATAAAACAAACAAGCAGAACTATTAAAGCAAAACAACTACCTTTTTTTAAGTTGTTAATTTCTTTAAAAGAAGCTGGAGCATAGCAGGCAGGAAGTGTGCCTACTTTTTTTTCTGTAAAAGAGGCAGATAAGCAATTCCCTATTTTAACTTCAGAAAAAGCCCAAAAATTATAGGCTTTTGCACAGAAATATGCTATGAGTTATTTTGATTTGCTTTTTGAATGGATAACGGGTGAAATGTCCATTTTGTTTGATCAGCATTTTGTGAAGAGTCCGTTTTACTTGATCATATTTTTGTGATGAGTCCGTTTTGCTCAATGGTATTTTTGTGAAGGGTCCGTTTTGCTTGATCGTATTTTTGTGAAGGGTCCGTTAACGGACCCGAATTTCCTCTGGCCCGACCCCTGGGTTAAGCATCAAAGAATTCCGGAAAATACGTGATTATACAAACAAATGCAGTTCAATGTACAATTTTTAGCCTATAGCAAAGAAGCATAGTTTTTTATTGGTATTTACTACTTTTTCATCAAATTTCTAAGGCTGTTTTTTTTAATCAATAAGTTTTCAAAAGGGGTTCTACGAGCAAAGACTGCTTTATTAAGGTGTAATTATTCCTGACTAAATTTCTTGAATTCTAAAGGAGCCCAAGCCCTATGGTTATTAAGCTCTAGTCAAAATAAGTCTGGGGAAACTTCTAATTTTAACACACCTTAAGACATGCAAGGAGCAACAAATCATTAATGTCAATTTAGTAATGAAATTAAAATATACCAGTCTCTTTGGCACAACTAAAATGATACTGCTCTTTGCATCCTTTTCCCCAGCATCCAACAGTAGCACCATCTAATTTACAGTGGCAACAAATCTGAAAATAAAGGAAGAAATACATAAACATAGGTTGCTAGAATACCAAAAATTTATTTAAGCACATGATTTAAATTAGTAAATCCAAAAATTTTTAATGAGTGAGTTGATTTAATTTGAAGCCAAGCAGTAAACTCCTTGCTCACCCTATATAAATTTTTATAACACGGGGACAAGAGGAGGCTATAAGCTAAAGGTTGGTAATTTTGACAAGATCCTGTAAAATGTGGGCAAGTTTTTCTAGCTGTATTTTTATAAAAAGTGAGTTTGGGTATAAAATCTGATAAATATTGAGTTTTTAAAGCTAAGATATACACTCATGAGTTTTAATATTTCTCAGGCTATAAAGTAGTAAATTAATTTTAAACAAATTAAGCTACTGCATCTGCAATGAGTGAAATTTAAGTTAGAGAATGGACAAATTATGAAAAATATTACTTTTTATAAAATTACTTAGAGTTGAAACTTTTAAAATTAAATGTAAATAAAATCTTTCCTTGGTTTAAAGGAAAAAAAAAATTATAAAAATATTTAGCTGTGAAATATTTATTTACTATCATACACTCTTTGCAAAGGCTTTTGTTATACAACAGCAAATACTTGAATCTATTATTGCAGAAAGAGCATGAAGTATATTATTTCCAAAATTCAGTCAGCAGACCTATCAGAAACAGCCATTATCTGGTTTTTGATTTCTACACTTTTTTTTTTTTTTTTTTCACTATTTGAGAATGAACATTTACCACTTCATTTCTGAAGTAGCTCTGAAAAAGGATGAATTAAGATTGCCATCAGATAAGAACAAATGTTTCTTGCAATTTAAATGTAACCAGACCAAAGTATAAGATACGTAATGGTGAATTACTAATTAAACTCATCTCTGTGTCTCACCACAAGATGAAAAAGTATTCGAGTTTCTAACAAATGTTTGCAATTGTTAACCACTATGAAGTCAAAGACTTCAATATTTTAGACATTGGATAAAAATATCACACATACTTCGAAAACTGCAAGTAGGTTAAAAATTTATTACAAGTGTACCTCGCCTCTCCTGCTGAAACAAATTTTAAAGAACTATATTAAACAACATTTTAATTATCTTTGCCACTGAAAATTCCCTGATGACATCACAAAATAATAAACTGCATAAAAAGTAATGGTGTAGATTTTTAGAAAGTAGGTAACAAGAGAGTAATATACTAGCCATTTGGACAATTCATGGTAAAAAATAAGATTGAAACTTTTTTTAAGGAGTATCAAAGATTTATTTAAATAATTTCAAGGATATTGGAACAATTAAAATCATTTAAAGAACTACATCTGTAATTTCCAGTTAGACATTTTAAGATGCCTTAATTGGATTGTCTTTTTAACGAGTACCTATTTTGAGTCAAAAAAATCAGCTTGAACGAAAAATCGCAACAAATTACTTTCAATTAAAAGTAGGGCAAAAAACCAGACCTGTCATTTTGGGGCGGGGGTGGGGGTTAAATTTAGGTAAATATAAATCCAACACTGCCAGACCATCAGGAACATACATGAAACCATATTACATAAAAATGCAATAGAGGTATTCCAAGCAACTCAAACTTGATTTACTTGAAGAATATTTTTTTTAGGTATTTTAACTTTCATAGCCTGTAATAAATGTGGTAGGCCAATTGACAGCAATATAACCACCTTCCCGAAAAACTTACATTTTCCTTGGCTTCAGTAATTGCTTCTTCTAGGCCATGAACTTCCTCTCCCATTAGTGAAACACTTTGACACCAAACAACGCAATCTTCATGAATCCAGACTTCTCTTAGAGGCTCACCAGATTCAGAAACCTCAACATCTGTCGACTGCTTGCTTCCTTGCTTGCCTCCTAGGTTAGATTCTCCAGAAGATTGACCTGATGACTGAAAAAGACGTTAAGAACATTAAAAATTAAGTTATAATATAAGTTTAAAAAATAGCTATCATTCATTCACTTATTTGAAACTAAATACAGTAGAATCTCGTTAAAAAACTCAAAGACACCTCTAAAATCGATTTGTCTTAACCATAGTTCATCTTATCAAAAAAAAAAAAAAGAAAGAAACAGAAACAGAACAGGGATCATAAGCGTAGTTCTTCCAAGTAGTAATTTATTTAAAGCGTGATCAAACAAACAAGATTTGACTGAATAGCAAACGTATTTTTGCACGAGATGTTTTACATGAATATACAATATGGAAAATTCAAATCACAGATTTTAAAATTTAAAGTCAACAATCATAAGAATCTTAGAAAGGAAAAGAACATTTCAGAATTACTCCACCATAAAACTACAGTCAAGTTCAGATGTGGAGAAACTTTTCAGAACTGGAGGAGGCCACAAAGCAGTAATAGTTAATAAACTGCATGAGTTAATAAACCTATAAATGCAACTTTTATATAATCATCAGAGTATTTATACCTTTACCACCTTATTGCACTACACATACAGAAAGATTGAGACAAAACTAATTATGTTGTTTATTTATAACTAGTTGTGTTGAACAGTGCTGCATGGTCTACCTCAAAAATAAAAGTTGTGTCAAGTAACAGATGTCTAACAATCAGTTTAAAATAAAAGAGTAAAAAAAAATAGTGGAAAATTTCCACTCAACATGCAGAAAAGAGCAATTGTATAAACTTAAAACTTCAACTTAGACTGCTTTGGATTTTTTTTTTTTTTTTTTTCTTAATGGCAAAAATTCAGTAGTTGCTAGATGAAGTCTACAACAAGTAGATTGACAACGGTTTGAAAGAGTTTCTCAAACTTTTTCAAGTATTAAACCCTTGAAAGAATTTTACCAAGACCATCGACTAACTCGCAAAATACCACTCAATTCTTTAAGAAAATCTTTTTCATTTCATCCTTCGTTAATAGATATTGAACAAAATTTTGAAGTAAGCTACCATTTAGTTAAGCAATGTAGAGAGAAATTTAAATAATTTGAGGGTGTTCATCCAAATTGAATTGAAAAGTGACACTGATTTCATAAGAAGTTCATGAGATAAATAAAATCTTTCGAATTATCCATGCCATCAGATTGTATTGGAGTTGCACTGCATCAAAAAGCAAGGTTTCTTCAGAATCAAAAATCTTACAAGAAGGGGAAAAAAAAATTTATGTACCACAAACTAAACTGCACACAATATAGGAAAGTAATATATTCAGTTAAAGAATTGTAAAGAGCAAAAGAAAAGTTATTACAAAAAGGAATAACAATAAAGAAATAACGAATGAATTTCATTAGGAAGGCTCTCTTTATGTTGAGCTGACATAGTTTCAGCAAACATATCAAACCTTAAAGATTCATCGACCTCTTTACCAGGGCCGCCGAGACAGTTTGATCACCAGGCTTCTTCCCTCAACTAAATTGAATTTATACTACTTGGATTCAGAGTTGGGCCCCCTTATTTCTGATTAGGCTTACATGGCCTCTCGCCGTACGTTACTACTACTTGATTTGGAATTGACCACTTTGGGAAATCCTGCTTAAGACAATATCCCTGATTGAACTCATCTTACAGCTGTGTTGACCTTACGAACATGACTTAACAACATGAGTTAACGAACATGACTGTGTGGTAGCAGTCCAGTTTTACTTTGACATCCTGCCATTCTCAACGTGCCTCTTGTTACAACAATAATGTGGACCAAGGGGTTTCTCATTGAACTTTTAGAGAGGGTTAATTTGAGAGCGTTTATGATCTCATTTTATTTCAGGGGACAACTCACTCTGGGAGGGTACTCTATAGTTAATATCATTAGAGGTGAGGATGCCATTACTCTGAGGGCGGGATGGCCAGTGGGCAACCTACTCTTTTGCTATATACTTTTCAACTGGAGGAGTAGAAGAGTAGGGGTACATTGAATATTTGACAAACTTAAATTTTTCATTTCCATAAAATCATCACACTATGCATTGCTTTAATTTAATGCATATCATCCAAAAACGGAAACCCATTAGTTCAATTAGTTAGACCAGTGGTTCTCAACCTTTTTACAGCTACTGCCCCCATTAGAACTGAAATTTTTTTCAACGCCCCCTTTGCGTACGGAAGTGAAACTGGTAGAGGGGGAGGAGGTAAAGCAGTTTTTTTTGACAGGTTTAACTCTGTAATTTTGTCAAATAGAGTTGAAAATATCTATAGAGTAAAAAAAACTTATGCTTCAAAAGTTTTTTATACTTTATAAAAAAAAAAAAAAATTCAAAAACGTGGGCAATTTTTTTTGCTCCAAAAAACTGCGTCAAAGAATCAATCAAGTGCCTAGAATGATTTCATTAAATGAGTGACACATTTTTGAACGTAATTATGAACAAAACTGTTTGAAATAAAAATGCGTTGTTTTCAAAATTTTTATTTGAAAACCCAAATATTTCGAAAAATAGACTCCGTTCGAATAGTTTCTCAAAAGGTCCGATCCCAAGCCGTGTTGTTCTTATTTACTTGCAACTATACAATACGAATCCCTCATTTATTACGTATCGATATTCTACTGCGGATGGGCAATAACAAAGCCGGACCTTCAATTTTTCTCTGGTGGGACGAGGACTTGCAAGTTTTAATAGGAGGAAAAAATGAAATAAGTTAAGATTATAAATTTCAAGATAAGTTCAATTCAGAGAAATTCTTTTTCAATAACAAGGGGGAAAAAAGCTCCCTCATTTTTTTCTTCAAAATTGAAGGCAAAATGTTCGAAACCAAGGTTAATTTTAGTCATGTTAGGGGGTCAGAGCTCCTTCCGATGTCCTCTGAAATTGAAGTCTTAAAGACCTAAACATAAACTACGAGTATTTTTGTTGATGTTGAGGAAATGGTAAAGGTTGGGGAGTTTTGTACGGATTTTTTTTCTCATTGTACTCTGGTGCTGTTGGGGCAATGCTCTAATGACACAAAACGTCGGTCAAGTCAGGTGGCTTTCTTCTAGATTTTTTTATAAACTAACCTCCTAAAAGCGCAATTTTAAACTCGGTTTGGTCATGTTTGTTGAACGAGTGGGCTGGTAGTTCAAGATTCCCTCTCGTAATCATTTTTACTTCCTTTTACGTAGTAAAGGAAGTATTGTGATCACGAAAAAAATTTCACTCAAATTTAGGTCTGAATTTTGACTTTGCTCACCCCTGAATGAATGTCGCGTAGTTTTTTGGACCTATCAGCACGTGCATATGTACCTAACAACATACAAACAGCCGAAAAATCAATTTCGACCACTCCCGCGTAAATTACGACGAGTTTTCTCGTGACGTCTGTGTATACGTATGTGCGTATGTATGTTGCATAACTCAAAAACTTTATGCCGTAGAAACTTCTAGCTTGGTATGTAGGCTCTAAGGGGGGTCTAGTTGTGCACTTCCCCTTGTGATTGCATTCGAATGTTCCCAAGGGGGTCTTTTACACCTTTTTTGGGGTAAATCAATGTTCATTTCAATACAGACTCAAGTGATATGAATTGGCGCGACCACTCGGCGACATGTCGCCAAGCTTTTGGTCGCCAAGTGTTTGACGCCAACTTGGCGACAAATTTGGCGAAAAAATTATTTTTTTAATTTGGGTTCAACTTGGCGCTATTGGCGATATTTTGCGAAAAATTCACTGAATGATATTAAAATCAGCAATATTTAGAAAATTAACCATTGTAAAATATTTTTTGCATTGTTCTGTGGCAGATTAGGGGAGTAAATATTTGAATTGTTACCTTGCTCACTCCAAGCACTTTTTTTAACACTTAAGGCAACTACTAAGAAATTTACACGTAAAAGGAAGTAGTGTGGGGTCCATTCCAGATTTTTTAAAATCATTAGGCTGTGTTTGAGAATGAAGGTTTCGAGAGCGCTTTAACAGAAATGTCTAAAAACAACATTGTAAGCTATGCGTGGTTATGTTAGTAAAAGGAGCTTTGGCTATGTAAGTTAGGTGAGCGGGGAGGGAGGAATTCAGGCCTCTTCTTCCAACAATTTTCCAAATGAAATTCATAAGGACACAGTTTTAGACTATTTTAGACTGTGCCACTATTAAAGTGGGGACTGACCTTCAAAAACTTTTTGGAAATTGAACTGCTATTGGCGAGTTTTAGGCTATCTTTGACATTACATAGCCTAAAGTTTTTCATGGGGGGGGGGACGGAAAATTTTCGAAATTAAAGGTCATAAAACGCAATTTTAGATCCTTGCATGTGGTTTCTACAAACAATTTTGTTGCTTCATGGAGGGGAGTATGAACCCTATCCCCCCCATACCTAGGCTGTGCCACTGATCTTTGAGAGCGTAAAGAGATGTATCAGGGTTCATGCTGAGATATCTCAGCAAAATAAATTTTAAAGCCATCGTTGGTGAAGTGAGAAAACATGATTTCCTCCCAATTCCGCCCAAAACATGCCCTCGTAAACACATTTCAAAATAAACCCATCGCCCCTTACCGCCCAAAATATATCCATCGCCCCCTACTGCCCAAAATATGTTCACCGCCCTTCAGCATCTTCCCACCGCCCACCGGGGGGCGGTATCGCCCCCGTTGAGAACCACTGGGTTAGACCATTGTGCTAATAATGCTTATTTTGTGAGTTTTAATTCTAATGGGCCGAAAAATGTGGTTTTAATAACTCAGTAGAATTCTGATTCAAATTTCCATGAATATATAACCTTAACTCTTAGTAGTATTTCGAGCTACAGTTTTCTTGTTGTTAAGGTTAGAAAATAAGTAGCAGTATAACTTTATACCTTTTAAAAAATATTTTAACATAATAGAGGTATAGATTTAAATTGATTCTACTTCTTTATAAATGCCCCTATTATATTAAAAAAATATTTAAACATAATAGAGGCATTGATTTAAATTCATTCTCCATCTTTATTATGCACTGCTTTTTGAGTCTCATAAGCTCAGTTGAGGCAGAACATCTGGGAGAAAAGAAAATGTAGTTTTTGAATGATTGATTTTACTCAGAAGAATTTCTGATCCAAATTTCCATGAAAATATAATCTTAACTCATTAGGGAGGGCAGGATTCTAAAGGAGTTGTGTTGCTGCACTGAACTTAAAAAAAAAAAAAAAAACTTTTCTTAAACAATCTTGCAGTATCAAATATATTATTTCTCAAAGGTGCTTTTGTAAGTATGCCATAACTTCCTTAACTCATCAAACTTCAAAAGTAAGACATTCTAATAAAATGTTTACTGCTGTCAACAAAAAACAAGCTAACAAGTAACATTTTTGTTATTATTCTAAAAATTCCTTTGAAAATTGATTTTATAAACTTTTTCTGTTGAGTATGAATGCTTCGTATCGGTTTGCTAATTTTTTAATCATATTTTATTACTTTGTATATAGAATATTATTTTGTAAATTATAATTCCACACTTTTTAACTACTAAAAGGTGCAAATATTATACTTACTTGTCTTGCTTTTTTAGGACCTTTAGAATCATCATGGTCTGATTTGCGACGTTTAGATTTAGGATTGCTAGTCCCTGAAGAATTAGAAGTGTTTTTTACATCAAGCTCACCATTCTTATCTTTTATGTAATAAGGACCATATAAATCACCAAGCCCAGCTTGATGACTTCCTTTGTGGCAAAAAATACACAACCATGTTTTATCTCTGTTAAAGGCATCATAAGTTGGTGATAAAGTACTTAAATGGCCCACAGGTTTTTTCTTTATTCTGCTAATAGTGCTAGTGTTAAAATTCCGTTTCAATGGAATTTTATTCACTTTTTCTTCTTCTTTTTGAGCAACATTAACAACAGAAATAGATGATGGACTTTCTTTACTACCAATAATATGAACATATGGTCCATTAAAATTTTTGGCCTTTTTGGCTTTTCCTGGTACTTCAGGAGCTTTCGGTTTAGTCACATCATTTTTTCTCTTTTTACAGCCTTTTTTACCCCGTTTCTTTTTGAGCTGATTAGTTGGCTTAAATTTATTTCTTGAACCAACAGGCCTACCCCTCTTTTTGTCTGAATAATTAGCTGAGGAAATTTTCTGAGGAGAATTTGTGCTTTCATCTTTCACAGAAGCTGTAGTTAATTCAACATCAATTACTTCTATATCATCCACATCCTCTTGCTTTATCGAAATATTTGATTCAGGAGTAGAAGTAGTCCTAGTTTCTTTTTTTTCTGACACAGCAGAAGAAAGCATTATAATTTGAGGGCTGGTATTTGAAGGTTTTGATTCAACTTTTTGATGTTTAACTTCACTTTCACATTCCTCTTGAGAAGTATTGCCAGGAACATGCCAAATGTCATTTGTATCACTTTTTCTAATTCTGTGAATAACAACTTTTACAGGGTTTCTTAAAGATTCTTTTTTAGAGGTGTCTTCACTATTATTTTGATTTATTGTATTAATTTTAGATTTTTTGCAGTCAGTTTTCACATCTTTCGACCGTTTAGGACTATGACTGTCGGCAGCTGCACCACTTTTTAAGTCTTGTTCTGGAGAAGGTGCTTCTTCATAACTAGCCCCGACTTTACGCCTTCTAAGAGAAGGTTTCTTGGAGTCTTTTTCAACAGTATTTTCCTCAGTTAATGGCAAATCAGTTTTTGAATCATTACTTTCAACATTTGCTTCTATAGAACATGATAATTTTATAATAGCTGGATTTAGCTTTTCCTTTTTGATCTCTTCTAAACAATCTGAAATTGGTGTAGGATTTTCTTCTTTCACATCAGGCTCTGAAACAGAATTGCTTAATTCAGACCCTTCTGAAGATTTCCCCAGACTTAAATTTGAGCAAGGGTTTTGAGACTCATTTTCAACATCATTCACAATTTCATTTTCTTTATCAACATCTTTTTCGGATTTTACTTTGACATCTGAATCATCAAAAACTTCAGATTGTTTAGATAAAACAGGTCCACATTCAGAAACTGAGTCAGGAATGCCTGCAATATCAGCATTAGGGATTTCGGCTAAATGAGAATTAGAATTAGATTTGTCCTCATTAATCCAGTTCGTAGTAGTGGTAGTGGGTAATGCTTGCTCTGAATTTGTTGAGACAGCAGCTTTTGTTTGGTCAGTAAAAATAGGTGCTGATTCAGCATGAGGTGGACAGGGATTTAGTTGCATAGCACAGTCATTCTGTAGTACAGAGGTTTTACATTGAGGCTGATCTAAATTCGAAGATTTACTTATGGATACATTACTTTGATCAGAAAGGAATCCTTCAGGAGCATTAGAATTTGGCCCACAATGCGGTATTGATGCTATTTTTGAATCATCATGACCCACAGGATTAGAAGTGATAGGAAAATTGCAATTTGAAACCTGCTGAACAGATGAATAAACAGACGTATCATTGTCAGTATTATTTGGTTTTGATTCAAAACGGTTTTCATCCATATTGTAATATGTGGAATATGCAGAGTCTTTCGATTCATTGCTGGCACTTTCTTCAGGTACATAATTATGAGACCCACACTGATTACCAAACTGCTCAGTATCAGCAGGTATGGGCATTATACTAGATTTAGGATCTTGATCCAACATGACCATTTTTTGTAATGAATGCAAAGGATTGGATGGGTTGTGGTTGTCATTGCCACTAGCATTGTTTACAGCTTGAGGTAGTTGTCCATTCTCGGGTGGAGGGGGGATGGGTTGCATATTCATAGCGGTTGGAGGGGAAAATGGTTGACTATGACCAGGAGAACGAACATGGGTTGATAATGGAGAAGGTGTAGTCCTTGAGGAATGCATAACACCAGGGCTGGGGATTTGTGCTTGAGACCATGAATGAGGAGAATGTGCTGGTGACTGCATTGGTCTGTAATGCTGCTGTCCCTGTGATGCTGCTGGATTCATATTGGAAGTTGCTTGAGGTGGAGATCTCATTGATGTTACTGGCATTTGAGGTGAGTTATTCATCATCTGGGGATGTGATGTAACTTGACCATACGGAGGCATCAAATCTGGTGAATTGTTTTCTGGCCAAGGTTTTGGTGGTATATTCCTATTATTAGCTCCCACATAACCAGAATGGTGATTCCTATAAACTTCCTGATTCATTCCAGCTGCATACTGATTTTGATTAGGAGCATAAGCTCCTCCATGATGCCTATAAGGCATATTTGGCTGCATCTGAGGATTGCCATAATGATGAGGTCGAGAAGATTGAACTGGATGATAAGGTGAATTGGGGTACGTCTGATAGCTGCCAGGCGGACAATGACTTCCCTGAAAAGGATATTTGAATTAAAAATTAGTTTTAGTTACATACAAAAAGAAGTTTGACACAAGTGTTATTGCTTACAACATTTTTCTCAGTGCATCATAAGGACAGGTTACAAAATTCTTCTGATGATTAGTTTTTTACTTTCAAAACGGCCTTTAATAGAAAGTATTTTTAAGACTGTTTTCTCTTAATTACTGCTAAATTAAAACAAAATTTATAGACTTCAAAAAAATTAAAAGTAAAAAATTCAAAAATAAGGTCAGTAAATAAACTGAAACAAAATAAAATAAACTTTAAAAAGAAAATAAATCATCAGAACTAACCTGCTAATACAAAAGACCAAGATTATAATGAACTGAAATGAAATCACATCTGAAATAGTGACAAAAATAGAAGTAAGAAACGAAACATTACTGACATTAGACATGCATGTCAAAAATTTTGTTAAATTCCTAAATAAAATTTTAAGCAGTACAGAAATCATAAAAGAAAGAAAACTAAAAATAGGGCAGCAGAATTTTATTGTCCAATTTACTGTTGAACAAGATAAAAAAATGTTTCTTGGCTCTAATTAACAGGATTGTTAAATAAAGAGAAACAATTTTAATTTTCCTTGTTCATTTTGATATTAATTTATCAGCAACAGAACAATTAATAGGATTACTTTAACACGGGGTTTCCAAACTTTTTTGTTTCATGGAGCCCCGGTTCTTAGAGGTGAATCCAAAATCTTGTCACACACAGCAATAATTAAACTCTAGCATTCCAGAAAAACAAATCAGGTGGTTAAGTTTCATTCTAGGCTTTCTAAAACAGCCAGATGTAAGCAAAATGTATGGAAATATAACGGGACAAATAAGAAATTCAGCCAAAAGCAAGAGATATCTTTCAATATTAAACTTTTAAACAATCATAAACTGTGTAAACCTCTGACAATGTTTTAATACTCAGTTTGACAGTGTTTAAAGCATAGTAGAACATTAAAATTAAGAAGAGATGAAGAGAAAAATTTAACATTTTTATTCATACTTGGGTTATAAAAGTAAATGCACAAAATGCAAATCACGAAATATTCTTACATAAAATATGTATACAAGGAAAAAACGAATGTCTTTTATGGGAGGAGTGAATATGGTGCATCGACAACAAGTTTTTAATTTTTAGCTTTAGACTTTTGAAACATAACCATTAATCTTCCCGATCAGTGATTTCCAATCTGTTTGTTGTTTTTATAATATTGGTGATTGCACTAAAATCCCTTTTGCCAAGATATGATGATGAAAAGGCTATCAAAAACTTTCTTGCCATGTTCCATAAGATAGTATATGTAGCATATGTAATATATTGAATTACTATGCAATGAACAGCATCTAAGCTAGAAGGAAACCAAACCTCAATTCTTTATTAAAACCCTTAAACTCATTCTTGAGATTTACTGTTGCCACCTTAGCTTGTAACAATACTACATCCCTTCCTTTTTTTTTTTTTTTTTAACTGAAACAAAACAAAATTTTGAAATAAAATAAATAAACACCTATATACAGTTCTTTACGTAAAAATATGGTCATTATGCCAATGGTTTTTTTTTTTTTTTTTTTTTGTCGTGCTGGTCTTGGCGCGTTTGATGAATGCTCATCTGTTATCTCACTTTCTTTATTTTCATTTTCCTCTCCTATATCAACAGCAATTTTTAAGTTTTTGTCCTCTGCATTGCTGATATACTTCTTAACGTGTGTTATGTTTCTTCTATAGTAAACTCCATTTGGATCTTCAATAGTAACAACATTTCCTTCTCTTCCAAGGACAGTCATTGGTATAGGTTTAAATGGTGTTGTCAATTTATTTTGCCTCTGTTGCTTCATTAATACTATGTCACCGGGATTAATGTTGCTCCCTTTAACTTTGCGCTCCTGATCTGCATACTGTCTTCTTTATCTTTAATAAATTTATCTCTATCTCTGATTTCTTCATCTGTGAACTTCGCTATATTTTCTTTTACATCAGGTAACTTACTTCTTATTTTTCTTCCAAACATTAATTCTCCAGGAGGAGTACCGGTATTAGAATGTGGCGTGATGCGATACGCAAACAGAAATTCTTGCAATTCTGTTCTCCAGTTCTTTCCTGTTGCATGAGCAATTCTCAGTCTTTTCAGAATTGTTCTATTCTGTCTTTCAACTTGACCATTTGCTTGAGGCCACAAAGGAGTTGAATAATGATGCTTAACACCTATTTCTCGTAAAAATTTCATAAAATTTTTGTCAATAAATGTTCCACCGTTATCATTCATAACATGTTTTGGATAACCATATCTAGAAAACATCTCTGCCATTTGGTTAATTAAAACTTGTGGACTTAAAGATCTTGTTATTAAAACTTCAAAAAATCTGCTATAATAATCAACAATAACAAGTAAATATTCTCCCGTTGGTAAGGGACCTAAATAATCCAACGATATGTATTCCCATGGCTCTGATGGTAACTCAGTTCATAACATTGGCTCAGGTGGATTTGGAATAGCAACAAGTTGACATCCATGATAGGATCTGACAAATTTTTCCACGTCTTTGTCCATGTTATACCTTCACTTCACACTCTCCAGGGTCCCCCGTACCTACCACAGCTTCGTGGTTTAACCGGGATAGGGCCCTGAAGAGCGCTCCATGTTATACCACCATACCTTGCTTCTTAGTAACCTTTTCATGGCTGTCATCCCCATATGACCTTCATGTGCTAGTTCTAAGCATTTCGCCTGAAGATCCGAAGGACAGACGATTCTAGTACCTCTCAAAAGAATTCCGTCTATTTCACAAAATTCATCCTTGATTATTTCATAATGTCTCTGGTCCTTAGCCCAATTGTTTGTTCGTAAGCTGTTCTTTAATTTCTGCAAGTGACAATCTTTGCTTGTAGAATTTTTTACGTCTTCTAATTTAATTGCAACGGGTACATTAACTTCAGCAATATTACGTATGAAATTTTGTTCTTCAGTAAATCTTAAGTTGTATGGTAATCTTCTTACTGGTTGTGCAACTCCTTTTGCATCCTTCTTCATTGGAATTTTGAGTTGAAAGTCCTTTAATTTCCCAATTCCTTGAAAAATATCTTGATACTTTCCAACAACAGCTTCATAACTTGAGCCATCCACATCAGATGAAATATTTAATTTGTTTACATTGTATCCTAATCTCAGTACATTAAGTTTAATAGCAGTCTCTTTACCCAATAATGAGCATCTTTCACCATCAAATACAAAAAATTCAACATCTTCTAACTGTTTACCATGCAATACTTTTATAGTAGCTCTAAAATCTCCCAATACTTTTAATGGCTTTTTATCTCCATATTTATAAATCTTCTTATCAACTAAATAATTCTTACATTTGATTTTTGATGACTTTAGTCTCTCCCATTCGCTTTTCCCAATTACATTACAGCTAGCTCCTGAATCAATAATCATAGGTATTTCCACATTTCCCACAAAGCACGTAATATATTCACTTTTGTTGTTATAAGGGAGTGAAAATACAAATTCATCTTCATTATTAGAATAGTTTAAATTTCTTACGATCTTTTCTTCCCCTCGAATTCTCTTTCGCGCTGTACAAACTTTTGCAAAATGTCCAAAAAGTCCACAGTTCAGGCATTTCTTTCCTTTCGCTGGACAGTTAAGCGATTTTGAAATATGACCCTCTTTTCCACATTTCCAACAAATTAAGTTTTTCTTTTCACGAAAATTAGCCATTTTCTTTTGCATTGAACTTATTTTCAATCTATTAAGGTGCTCTTCTGGAGATGAAATATTTTCTATAGCAGCTGACTCCAAACGGGATTGTTCATACGAACGACATAAAGCTTCAGCTCTTTCTAAAGATAACGCATCTCCATCATCTATCAATTTAATTCTCAGTTCTTTATACGGGCATTTCACAATAATTTGATCTTGAATATGTCTTTCAATTTCACTTTTTACAAATCCGCATAAAACTGCTTGTTGGCGAAGTCGAATTATAAATGAATCCATGATTTCATTTTCTCTTGGCGACATATTTCTAAATTTGAAACTTTCAAACGCTTCATTTCCAGAAACAGCGAACTTCCTTGTTAACATAGAAACAGTCGTCTTATATTCATCTGCCGGTTCAAATTCATCTTCTTCAAGTGGTATTAACGTATCAAAAATATCTTGAACATCTGTTCCAGCATAATGTAATAAACACGCTTTCTTGCGATGAACATTTGTTATACCTTTGGCGTCAATAAACAGTTCAAAGGATCTCAACCATTTTGTCCATCTGATCGCTCTTGTACTTCTATCTCCAAACGGTTTAAATTTCTGAATATCTTCACTCAATCTATCCATTTCTTGTAAAATCAACTTATGTTTACTCTTTTTTCTCCAATTATTTTTTTAACTCGTCGCCAAAATGTAACATATGTAATATATTGAATTACTATGCAATGAACAGCATCTAAGCTAGTAGGAAACCAAACCTCAATTCTTTATTAAAACCCTTAAACTCATTCTTGAGATTTACTGTTACCACCTCGGCTTGTAACAATACTACAGTATAAACTATAGATATGTCTTTCTGAAGTCACAAATATCGATACCATTTCCTAAAATTGTTCAGTATTACTTATCCCAATCAGCTTCTCTTGTAACATGACATACATCCTTCAAAATGTCACCATACAGATTGATAATCCATTCTTTCCGTGGTTAAAATATCTTCAAACCTAGTTTTAAAGTCCATGCGAATGGCCAGCTTGGCTGCTAGTAGCTTATAAATCCGGATAATATGGACTATATATAACGGACAAATATGGCAGGGGCTCCATCTACTGCTGCTGAAATTATCTTCAATAAAGGAATCGTTTTTTCCTTAAAAATCTATTAAAACATTGAATGTTAGTCTCACCTTTAATGCATTTTGTCAAAGTTCTCACGAAAAGCTACTCTTCACGGATTTCTTGGTTCATAACATAATGCGATCAAAACAAGAAATCAGCATGATTAGTCTTAACCTATTTTCAAACAATCAGTCATGCTAGTGGTGGCAATGAATACTGAATAAAGAGAAGTTTTTCTCTTTTGCAAAAGAGAGAGAGAGTGGAAGAAAAGGCTTTTTTTCACAACTCGAAAACACAATTTTTATATTTATGTTGGAATTGTTTCTTTTCATATATGTATTGTTATTAAAAAACTGGGCAATATGTAAATACAAAGTAAAAACTGTTTAGTCACTATAGCACTTATAGTTATAAAATGCCTAAATTTTAGAGCAATTTTAGTGAAACTAAGGCTCATGGACCCTTCTTTGTATTCCATCAGGGGTGGAAAATCAAAAATTAACTTTCAGAGCATTTTGGGAGCAGGTTAAGTTGAATTTTTGATCAGCAATTTGATATTTGAGAACAATGTTTCTTTCAAGCATCTCTCAGGCAGAGAAGCCCCCCTCCCCCCTGGAGAATTAAACGTGCACTAATACACACTAAATAAATAAAATGAAGTAAAAATAAATAAACAAAAAAACAAGTACATTAAATGAATAACTATCTAACTGAAGATTTTCCAAGGTTTTTAAGACCATAACAAAACAGATCACAACATATTGAGGATATATTCCAGTGAAACAAGAATAGTCTCTGAATGATCAATAAAAATAAGCTTGGACGCATAACTTACTAGATGATTTTCATACGCATGCTCTGTGAAATTCACACCAGGTGCTGAAGTATCTGAAAATATCACCAATAAAAGAGTTAAGTACAGAATACAAAATATAATAAATGCATTCAATGCTAAGAGATATTTTTTAACATTTGAATTAAAGCATTGAAATTTCGTTACAACTAGCATACACTAAACACATATACAGGGTGTCCACTCCAATCGTGGACCAATAGCTAATTTCTAAACCGTTAGAGATACGCATATAGTTTATTTAGGAAAAAATCTCCAAATTATGAAAGGAATTTTGGGTCTATTCAATGTTTTTCAAAAAATCAAATTTTGAAAGAGTTACGAAATTTAAATTTTTATACAGCCCCCCAGTCCTATCAATCATATTTAGTAAAACATTCTTGACACTGTAACGTTTAAAACTAAAAAAAAATCACTCCTCTACCACAAAAACAGGGCGAGGACTGCTGATGGTCTTTGAAAAAGGTGAGAAAGGTGACAAATTTTAAAACAAAGGTGACTAAAAGGTGACAAAAAAGTAACTAAAAGGTGATCAAAAGTAATTTGTTAAGAAATGAAAAAGCAGAAAACGATTATCCTTTTTTCTGACTTTTACCAAAAGTAGCCTACATACTATTTCAAAAGACTTAGAATGATATGATATGAATAGATATTAGAATGAATATGATAGAGCTGGACAAAATAAACCATTTTAGGACATATTTTCAAAAAACTTTCAATGTAAACTCTATGTTATGCAGGGGTGATTGTGAGTTCATAAAAAGATACCTGAAAGTTTTAAAGAGAAAATTTGTATGTGTGTGGGGGATGGGGAGTTTTTTTTTTAAACCAAAGCCCTTATTAATTAAGCACACCTAATTTTATAACCATACATATATAATAATTAATTTCCTTTTATAAACCAACACATTTCCTACATTCGAATAGTTTCAAATAGTTTTTAGTCAAAATATTGTGTATGCATTTAATTAAACTATAAATGAACAATAAAGTTACTCTTGAACTGTTGTTGAACAAATTATCCCCAGAAAAATATTTTAAGGAGAAAGCAAAAGTAACAGAATTACTGTTTGTGCGAAAATATTTATAAAGTAATGAAAGTTGCCTTTGTCACTGAAAATATGAAAAAGAATTGATCTAGATGCAGTACCCATAAATCTCCTAATCACTACAATATGACCTGAGTCAGTGGTCGGAAGTAGCGCGCTACAAGTAGCGAAACTACTGTAGTAGCTACATTTTTTAGTAGTTTGTAATGTAGCGCACTACTTTTTAAAAAAAAGTAGAGTAGCGAGTAGCGCGATGCAAAAAAAAATAGTAGTTTGTAGCAATTTCTGAAAACTACTTTTAAATTAAAAAAAAATGAATAAATGAAAAAAATTAAAAAAAGGGAGAACGAAGAAAAAAACAAAGTGGTTCTTGTGGCGAATATTCGTAAAAATTGTAAAAAAAAATCTAAAAAGGACAAATTTTAGCAAAAAAAAAAGGAACAAAAAGGAATGTAACAAATAAATTCAAAGACAATTCCTATTTCTATTCCATATTCGAATGAGTTTTTTTTTAAAATATAAATCACTTTTCGAATTCTTTCGGTCGATCCTCAAACGGTGTATTCTTTTTATTTATTTCTTTTTTAAAAAGTAGCGAAGTAGCAACTACATTTCAAAAGTAGTGTAGCTCGCTACATTAAAAAAAAGTAGTTGTAGCTGTAGTTAACTACATTTATAAGAAAGTAGTTGTAGTTCGCTACGAAAAATATGTAGTTTTTCCAACCACTGACCTGAATCAAGGATTTCATATTTATTAATACTGAAGTGAAATACTATTTAAAGATATTATGTATGTGTTAAAAACCTTAAATAGTTGAAACAAGAATAAAATTCAGCCGCAGATTCAGCATTTAAGTTTTTAACATCTGACACTATAAAAGAGCATGGAATTTGTTTAAAATTTTTATTTTAATGATTTAAACAAAATAAAATAAAAGATATGTTATTTGTTTGCCTTTCAACAAGGAATAGCAAGCATCGAAAATGCGAAATATGATTCTCACAGCGGACGCAAGGAAATCACAATGTTCAAAATTAAGACGTTAAAAGTATGAAAATGGCATAGAAAATAATTCAAATAAACTTACTTCAGATTACAATCAGAAGCTCTACGATAAACATACTAGTTTTACTATCCAAATAATTGAAGCAAAATAAAACTTAATCAGATCTTTAAATTTTAATTTTGACATTTTGATTTTCATAAAGGAAGAAAGAATTTCGCTTGAATATTTTAAATTTGTAATTTTTTAGTATAAATATATTTCATTTATTAGTCTCCTAACTAAGGAAAATAAGCATCAAAAATGAGAAAAATTCGATTCTCATATTTTTTTTAAATGAAGGCATCAAAATCAAAAAAAAAAAATAAATAAATAAATAAATACATAAAAATAAATAAAATAATTTATTAAAGCAAAAAACAATTAGAATGGCATCTTAAACTTATATTTGATGAATATTATTAAAAATTATCGGTAGGTATAATCATCGGCAATTCGAAAAAGCAGTTCCTGAGGTGGGAAGATAAAAGCATAGTTAAAAATATTTTATTTCGGGTATTTTCGAACATGAAAATACTAGAATCGATCATGAAAATACCGAAAATCTGATTAAATACTAGAGCACAATCACCCCTAGTTATGTTCAAATAATTTTCTTAACTATCAATTAAATTTATACCTGAAATTATAAAGTGAAGATAATGACGATGTATTTAATGAACATATTTTATTTTTTTCATATTTTTAATAGCTCATTGCAAAATCATCCGCATTCTTTTTCTTGTTTTTCTCTAAATACAAAGATGTTCACTAAAAAGTATCTTGACAATAGAGAATGAGTGAAAATCCCATCTCTATTCAAATCACAAACCGAATTTTGTTTCACGAACAAAAAAAAAAAAAAAGAAAAAGAACTGCCAAGTATCCTCTGAAAATGTGCACCTGTTTTTTGAAACTTTTAAACAGGTGCTTCTATAGGCTTTGTTTTGTAAATGAGCCACAGTTGAAACATTTTTTAATGGTTGAAGGACTGATTTTTATTTATTTTTTTTTTTTTTCAAACTTCCATTTATTTTCAGGTGAGGAAAAAAATATTCATGCTCTTCAAAAATTTAATTTATCAAAAATAGATTTTCCTAAAACACATTTCAAGAAAGGTTTAAAAAGGTGACAAAAATTCCAAAAGGTGACAAAAAGTGACCAAATTTTCAAAAGGTGACTAAAGGTGAGAAAGGTGACTGAGTCCTCGCCCTGCAAAAATTGACCGAGTTATGACGTTTTGAAAAATCAAGATTTTGCATTATTTCATGACGTCATCAAGAGATCACTTAAGGGACCGTATGCGAAATCCTTCAAAATCTTGATTTTTCAAAACATCATAACTCGGTCAATTTTTGTGGTAGAAAAGTGATTTTTTTTTTTAGTTTTAAACGTTACAGTGTCAAGAATGTTTTACTAAATATGATTGATAGGACTGGGGGGGCTGTATAAAAATTTAAATTTCGTAACTCTTTCAAAATTTGATTTTTTGAAAAACATTGAAAGGACCCAAAATTCCTTTCGTAATTTGGAGATTTTTTCCTAAATAAACTCTATGCTTATCTCTAACGGTTTAGAAATTAGCTATTGGTCCACGATTGGAGAGGACACCCTGTATACATATGGGCAATTCTCTGTAAACTCGTAATTGGCTGTCCGGGCGAGTACTTTCAAAATAATAAAGTATAATAAAGTAGTTATCTCTCTAAAGTCAAGTAAAGCATTAATACTTTGTATTTGGAGTGGTAACAATTTATTTTTTTTTCTAGAAATTATCTAAGTCCTAAAAACAGTCCCCTGGCTCCTGGCTGTACCAGTCGTATAGTCTAACACTGAAAGGTTCCTAAAAACCTATTAACAGTACATAAATTTGACAATTAATATCTAAAAATAGAATATTGCAACTACACTTTTTTATGAAATACGAACTAATTATGTATTTCTAAAACTTAATATTGTCATGTAAGTTCTGTCCTTAGTTTTTTTCAAACAGTCCCCTGCCACCAACTCAAAGCTGCAATAGAAAAAATCTATTACTTCTGAAAATGTTTTTTGGCATGAAGTTTAATGTAACCAGTGTGAATTTTTCGAAATTGCTGAGAAAGGTGTTGAAACGCAACTTTGTTTAGTTTCAGAGTCACATTTGTGATGAAGGTATGCATCTTCATCTTGGTCGTTGCAAAAAGTCCTCTGGTAAGTGATTTTATTAATGTTAATTAGTTTAATTATGAGACATGCTTTTATTATGTCCATGATTTGTGTATACATTATATGGTTAGTTTGTAACAAATTATGCTCCAATAATTTTGCAAATATATGCAACTAAGTGCAAATAGTCCCCTGCCTTGTTATACTAGGCAAGGGACTAGCCCACTGTCATGATTTATCAGAACAACACAAACTTCAATTGGCCCTCTTTCGAGCCAAAGTAATAAGATTCATTCCCAGAGCAAAACATCAGATTCAGTATCGAAAATGACCGGTTTACAGAAAATCGCCCACATGACTTTTTTTAGTTAAAAGAATTTTTTGTATAACGATTAATGAGCAATTAAACCAATTAAATAGTATTCTTCACATAAATGTCAGAAATAAGGACACATTTTTTGTTAAATATATATTGCAAACAAATGTTTGATTTTTTGATGCCCATAGTTCCGAACTAAGTGCCATATTTGATGCCAGAAATTTGAGATTAGATTGAACCTTGAACTTGTTAGTTTTTGTTAACTGTTGGCAATTTGAATAAAGATTGATGTAAAGACAAAGAAAGATAGGTTTCTCCAATTTTGGTAATTTTTAAATGTTTGTGGGTTCATTATTTTTATTTAACATAATTTTTTAAATATTAATGAAAAGAATTAGCCAATATTTTTGAGTTAAGACACTCAGAAAACATTGCAGGTCTTATGATGAAGTCAAGATTAAAATTAGAATTTTTGAACATATATACACAATATCATTACTAACATAAATCAATTAAAAGAACAATAAATAAGTGAAACTTCAATACAACACCTAATACATTTTTATTTCAAAAAAGGAAATCCCATTGCTTTGATATACTTGTGGCATTAAACAACATCTCCAAATTATTTTTAAACAAAGGATCAAACCATTAAACATTATTAAAGTATACTCAACTCGAAACTACTAAAAGAGATTTGCTACAAATTTTTGTAAAGGAAAAGTTATATTTGGAGAACTCTATTATTTTCATTTTTTGTTATAAATGGATACATTGATAATACACAAAGCATGCTATACATTTTTTTTTTAAATCAGATCTCTGAAACAAAGAAGAACTTTTCAAAAAACCTGAATACCAGCACCCCAGAAGCATGAACAGAGTGAGTGATTTTGTTTTTGTGACCTATATGTTACTGCTGTGAAAACGTAGCAGGTAGAAACTAAAAGGGAGTATAGATGTCAATATTTTCTATACAGTTACTTGTTATTTAAAAAAGATTTTAAGAAGTAAACAAAAACAAAATATGTTCTTTATCAGGCATTCAAAACTGAATTTTTACTGAGGAAGGACCAGGTTATTTCATTTATATTTTTTCAAATCCCGACTTGGAGTCTGCTATTGACCAGGGGCGCCCGTATGAGAGGTAATTTTACCCTCCAAAAATTTTTCCAACTCAGCAAATTGTCTGACAATTCGGCTAATTTGAGGATACAACTACAACAAATGAAATTTTTAAATGCTCCAATGTCCCTTTTCCTTAGTTGCATGTAAGTTTGTATACCCCAATTTTAGTATTTTATCCTTTGGCAAAATTTGGAGTCCCATTCGACATAATGAAAATTCCTCACCTTCTAAAAAATTAAGTCCAGCACGAAATGGCATTTTAAAATATTTTTACAAATGTATCCTTCAGGCCACTCACACGGGTCTTAAATCATAATGAATGGGGAAAAAAGCTTGAATGTGATCCAAAACTTTATTACAGGATAGTTCAAAGCATGAGTAAAAATTGCAAAAGGAGGCTTTTAGCAATATTGTTGGCCTTCAAGTAAAAAATAACCTTTCCAAAGGCCATTATAATTTCAAAGCGAATAAATTCTTTTTGAGGAGCATTAGAATCCAGCATCACCTTTTAATTAAAATAACAAAGGAAATCAAGCAACTAATGATAAAAGAAAAATTAAGAGTAAAAAATTTTAATGAATGAAATTTAAAAAATTTTACAGCAATTATTTTTTATTTTTTAGTAGTGAGTTAAATAGTTCTATTGAAGGTTCACAGAGATGAAAAGGAAGAATAAAAACTTACAAAATATTAAATGTAATAAATTTTCTACAATTAGCATGCTAAAAATTTTAATGAGTACAAGACAATTCGTTATGGGCAATAAAATATGCTTTTTCTCAATATATAATTTTACATAATTAAAAAAATTGATATAATCTCTACTTAAACCACAATGGAGAAATAAAACTGCATTATTTTGTACACTAACAATAAAAGAAATAGTTTCAATTATGAAAAAAACTTTGAAGATGGGTGTCAAAAATTAAGTTTTGCATTGTTGAAGAAAAGCATTTTTACATTCTGAAAGTTACTCGCTTATTAAACATTATAATAAACAACGTCAGAAAACACATATTTGCTTTGTGCCTTACATGGTCTCTAACTTAGTCAGCCATTCATTTAGTATCAAGATATATCATTGAAGTATACATTAGATTTGCGAAATTTACAAATATCATTTCATTATTTATCAGCTAATTGTCAATTGTTTACGCAAATCATAGGGAAAAACAAAGCATAAAAAAGCCTGTTCTCTGAGAAATATTACATTAGGTACTTTCAAGTTAATATTTCAAAATTAATCTTAATGAATTCAGAGAAAATGTGTTTCGTTAACATAATTCTCAATTAATTCCACTAAGCGAAAAACGAATTTCGAAGATCGTGAATTCGACAAAATAACCATCCGGCTCTTCAAAAGAATTTTAAATTGCAGTTGAAACCTATAAAAATTGTCACATGTGAATAAAATGTTTTTCTTTTTGAAGGCATTTGCGTGAAGATACTGTTTACTAACAGCGCGAATGAATGTCAAAGAATAATGTTGATATAATACATACACAAAAAAGTCAGAATAAAAGTTGGAAAATATTAAATATAAACCTAACAATGCTTAAATTAAAATGAAAAAATAAATGTTAAATGTATTAAATTTAGCGTACACAAAATGTGACATGAAGAATTCGCAAATAAACACATCTCATCTAGTACATAACACATTTTACAATCATACATGCATAAAACAAAGAAAATAACACAACTAATTGATAACGTGGCTGCGAAACAGAAGAAGATTCTAAAGTTTTGATCGAAAATAAGAAAATCATGTTCAATAAAAAAAAAGCTTGAAAAAAATTGGCGCTTTATTTTTGATGGAATCTTGTAAGGCCTAAAAGGGGAAGTCGCCAAGTTTCGCAACCTCCATTAGTCAAAATATTGTGCAAATTTAAATCAATGCTTATTTTTCCGCACTAATTCAAGCCACTTACTTCGAAATGTTTGTGGTGTATTTTGCATGTCGCAATAAAATGTCTCTTGATTTTTATCAATCCTTATAGTACACAACTTCTAAACGACTAGAATGCATCTGGGTTCAAGAATAAAATACTAGACGCGCGAAGACAAAAGTTCTCCTGATTGTTGTTTACAGGGA
The DNA here is from genome assembly GCA_038373865.1 of Uloborus plumipes. Lineage (NCBI taxonomy): Eukaryota > Metazoa > Arthropoda > Arachnida > Araneae > Uloboridae > Uloborus > Uloborus plumipes. The sequence goes on along the minus strand of JAXGGA010004061.1, from coordinate 48,973 downwards.
GATATACAAATGGATTTTTCCCGCATATATGAAACAAGCATTTAAAAAAATGTGAAATGTTGAAATAACATCACATGATTTTTCTTTTGAAAAAGAGCAACAAGAAAATGTATTTTGTTGTTCGATTTTCTTGAAATACATAAACGTTAGCAGTAAAACAAAACCTTATTTTTAATTGAATTTTTGTAGATTATAGATAACCGTATCGGCAAAATCTAGCATCAAAATTATTGATTTTGATATTCATATCTTTTAATTATGTTTTTTGTTCTGTTGCATGTGAGAAAATTTAAAATTTGTTAACGTATTTTGTAAATATTCATAAATTTTCATTAAAAGAGTTGTTCTGGGCTATTCATTCTCAAAATAGGTAAATATTAAAAAATAAAGTTCTTCAGCTACTTTTAATGATTAAGCGAAAATTAACATTGATATTGGAGTAGAAATTTTAAAAATAAAGATAATTTGAGAGAAAAGATAAAGGTATCAAAATTTGCTACCAAAACAAATGTTTGAAAAGGTGGAAACATACATCCTCTCCAAGTTCTTTTGAACCACGAATCAAAATCAAAACTAAAAACTCCTTCCCTTGGAAAAATTCCAATTCAGAATGGAAAAATGAATATTTAGTAACTTTTCTGCATTTGAATAAAGTAATATTGATCCTTTTTTAAATCAATAATGCTATGAAATTTAATTATTGGTTGAAAATTATTTTCAGGAAAGTATGTTTATAAAAATGTTTGGGGACAAATGACACTCCGAAATTTTTGGTTGAAATTTCTATCTGTCCTGGCTTTGGCGCTTTGTCACACGTTTATAAAAATATGGATGTTCTGTGATTAACTGTAACCTTAACTTAATATTTAAAATCTGATTTTGTCGCTGGAGGGAGGGAGGGAGCAGGGGCAGGGAGAAAAGAAAAGATGAAGAGAAAAAAAACAAACTTTTTGCTCAAAAAAGAGATCTTTTGAAAGTATAAACGTACCAGATAGGCAAAATGAAATATGCTCTAATTGACTAGTTTTTAAAACCAGCATCACTGCTGATGACCTCGTCAAACATTTTGATGCTTCTGTTTCTTTAATAAATCCACCTAGCAGGACAAGAAGAAAGAAGAAAAACTTTCTATGGATCTCAATTTCCTATATGAATAATGAAGTCACTTTTGTCGCTGAAAAAACGAAGAAAGAAAATCGTATTCGTCGTTCTGCACGCAATGTTGCATTGCCCCTTCTTTTCCCACGTATTTGTTTCAATTGATTTTACACATTCCTTTCAATGTTTGACAAATATAAACGATTTTTATAGGTTGCCAATGGGTGGTCACGGGACTGCGACCTCCCAAAATATTTTCTTATTCAGCAAATCTTGTCTGACGATTCGAAAATTTGGAGAGAGACCACTGACAGGCCAGTATTGAAAACTGGTTTTCCAACTGTACAGAGGCTTGGAATAGTTTTGTGTGAGGGGAGGGGGCACACCAATACTGCTCGCCTTCTGGCCGATTATTTCAAACTTTTCGGATTGGGAGGATGGGGCAGTTCAAGAAGTACGTACTCGCATTGTTGCATATTAAATCGAAAAATAGCAGAAAACACTCACACATTTTTGTAGACATTATTTTCTTAAAGCCCAAGCCTCCTACATGACGGGCCTGGGTCCTTGGCAACTTTTAATTTTTTGGTTCATTAACCTGATCTTTTATTAATTTGTTTTCTGCACACAGACATTGATTCTTTCTCTACAAGGTCCAATTAAAAAAAAAAGAATCGCTTAGAAGTGTATCACCAAATCTTGATACAGTTCTGATCTGCATGTCAAAAATATCAGTCGCTGATCTTGAATACGGTCGACCTCGCTTACAACGAGCCCGAGAAGGACCTCGATATTTACTAGTTGCAACCGAATCCTCGTAAAAAACGGGTTCGTGAAAAAAAGAAAAAAAAAACGTGCATTCATGCTTTGTTAGTTTTTTTTTCTGTGCAAAAAAAAAAAAAAAAATAACTAAGAAGTTGGTTAATTTGCTTTGGATTGTCTTGTAGTCTTTTTCTTCAAGTATTGTTTTTTTTTAGAAGTACTCATGGCCCGGAAAACATCGTTTTTTTTTTTTTTTTTTTATGTCATTATCCCGAGTTTTGAAAAAAAGTATGAAGTTTTTCTGCACATTAAACGCTACGCTCGTAGTATTGACTACGTTGATCGTGATTCAAGTTAAAAGTCTTCACATTTGTCGTTATATTTAGCTTATTGCTCAGGTTTTTTTTTTTAATCTACTTTAGCTTCAATTTGAGTTATACGACTCTCAAAAGCCCACACTATTTACTTTATTAAATTTCTCAAGATCATAAACAGGCCGTCTTTTCGAATTTTTACTGGGACGGGAGGGTATTATGTACGTAATGCAAATTCCCCTCCCCCCTTCCCTAAAAAGCAAAAAACCATGCCCACTTATATGTAAATACATCAATTTACCAAAAGAGGAGGAGCGCCATTGACCCCCCCCCCCTCTCGTTTTTAGGACCAAGTGACGGACTTGAATAAAAATGAAAACCTCAATTTGCAGCACTCTCCAAAAACACTGAAAGGGAAAACAAGAAAAGAAACACTGCTCAAACTCTACGAGGTCATATTGCACACCGAGAATGAAAGAGGCACTTTTTAAATTGGATTATCATTAAATTGCCATAAATTTAAAAAAAAAAATGTGCCCCTTTTCCTTATCTGTGTGCAATATGGCAGTTCCTACTTAGCTATATGTTTCAACGACGTGGACTTATGATTACCCAAAATAAAGGCAGAATAAAGCGAGCTGAGTTGTGATATTGGGAACCAGCGTTCTTTTAAGAACTGCCCACTTAAGGACAAAAAGAAATGAAGATATTGAAAGGTAATTAAAAGCTTTTAGCCTCTGTGGAAAATTAGCGAATACCACACTGTAAGAAATTAATGTTGTTTTTACAGTATAATACAGCTAATTTCATGGTAAGAAACTGTAAAAATTGCTTATTTTACAGTAATAAACTGCAAAATTTCTAATATGACAGTTTATTACCGTGCATTTTACAATTTAAACTGGAACCTTCTGCTGCTAATAATATGCTGTTGTTATTACAGTCAGTAGCGGATCACCCAATAGGCGCATGAGGCGTGAGCCTGGGGCCTCCAGCAAAACAGGGGGCCTCGGAACCGCAGAGTGTCAAATTCTTAAGATCAAAATGTTTGGATTTGAGAATTTGTTATGGAAAATCACGAGTTTTAGTGGGAGGTGCTCAAAACTCAAATTAGCAATTAGCCAGGGATTTTAAGTACAATGTGAAGGCCCTGATTGTTGCCAATTAATTGGGCCCCGCAATTAAGCTATTATTATCTAACTAATAGAAAGGCAAAAAGCCTAAAATAATTTGGAGGCCCCCTGAAGATTTTAAGGCAAAATGCAGTGGCTGATTTACAGGTTTGGGGCCCGTCAAAATACAGTTTGTTGTCCCCGTTCGGGGGTCCTATGGTCATGTAGGCCCTCAGAGCTGCGAAATGATCAGGCCAATACCGGCAGAATTAATAAAGGTTCTCGTTTAAGGAAGTTTTTTCCAATTAGCAAATAGTTAATTTGAAATTATTTTTCTTAAAATACACGTATTGTTTGCATAGCTTTAATGCGTAAGCTTTTAAAAATGAGGCCAAAAACTCAGTCCTACTAATAGTGAGGTCCTAGGCCCACAATACTTTGGAGGCCTCCTGAAGATTCAACGACAAAATGTAGTGGCTGATTTACAGATAAGGGGACCCGTCAAATTGCATTTTTGGGGCCCCATTGTATATCAGCACTATGTAAATCATTTTTGCTTCCCCCTTGGGCCCTTGGGGACCCTCACAGTTGCGACAGGCCGACAGGGTCAATACTATTCAAGCAAAATGAATAAAGGCTCGTTTAAGGAAATTTTTAATAAACCGTTTTTTTTTTCTTTTTTTTCCTTAAAAATACACGTATTTTTAGTACAGCTTCAATGCTATGTGTAAACCTTTAAAAAAATTGAGACCCCTTAAAAAGGTGTGACAGTAAGCCGAGCCCTATAGTTGGCTTGCCTGGTAGGCTATTCATTGAGGGATCCGGATATAAGGTCCAAAGCCAAAAGGTCCAAAACTAAAAGGTCCACAAACAAAGGATCCACGTCCAAAAGGTTCGAGGGATAGAAAATCCAAGCGACAGAAGGTCCGCCAGACATAAGGTCCACATTTTTGGACAGCGATAGCATAAGGTCCAGTTTTCTCAGCGGTGTGGACATAGGGTCCAGATTTTGAAGTTTACCTTTTGCCTCAAACTTATTTTGTTAAATATTCAAGTTATGCGTGGTAACAGCCACCATAATACATGTTTTTTGCGATAGAATGTGTCTGTTTCCCTTCCCCCACTCACGAGATGTAAAGGTTAAAAGCATGTAAAGTTTGTAAAAGTATGTATGTTAAAAGCATGCAAGGTAGGTAAAAGTATGTATGTTAAAAGTATGTAAAGGCATGAAATATGTTGCTTGTTTCGATAAAGTATTCTGGAGGAAAGAAACAAATGATTTTAAAACTTTAAACTTGAGATCTCTAGCGTGTTGAAAAATGAGACAATAAGCGTGAGAGGTCTCTCTACAGCACCGGGATTTCTTTTGCAAGGCCTCGAGACGCGTAATCCAAGATGAGTCATGCAATGAAAAGGAAACATTCAGCTAAGACCCCCCAGCGAAAAAGAGCCATTCACTTTTTTCTTTCTTCAGTCGCCGTTGTTCTGTCCTCCGCCGTTATGCACTGACCAGCCACCAGCCCGATGCTTATCAGAAACCTATGCTTGATTCTAAGACCTTAGGCAAAGAGCTTTATGACCCTCATTTTTCAGACTCCCTCCTCTTGTCAAAAGCTTTCTTGACCTTGACATTGAAAGCTACACGAAGAGAAAGTGGGGTGCTTTTATGAGCAATCTTTCGAGATTGTTTCAGAATAGCCAAACGCTTCCTTTTGTCGCTTCTCTTTTATACCAGCAAATAAATAAAAAAGAGAAGCGCCATGGACACCGTCTTTCAAGCAAAGAAATCTCTCCGAAGTAAGTTTAATATTCTTAAAAATTATTCATTGACTGTGTTGTCTGCAGGAAATTAAACATATTACAATTTTAAAAAACAAGAGTTGTAATAACTATAATTTTTGAATCAAGCGCCAAAAATAAAAGATACAATGGGTTTATTCCATACCAAATCAACAAATTGATAAGGCTCCATACAGGGTTCTCTTTAACCTCAGGTTGCTTGGTGCCCCCCCCCCCCCAACACATATTATGTTCGAAAATTTAGCATAACATTGTTTTTTTTTTTTTTGTTTTTTTTTAATACTCGTGAAAACGATCTATTTTCTGATAAAATGCATGTTTTAAGTTTTGCTAGAATAACTGAATAACTTCTATCATACCGAGCAGCATTTTGGCAGTAAACTCCGCATTAATTGGAACAACAACAGCAGTTTTCAATTTAAATTCACCAGACATTTATTATGGATCGCTCGAATATGAATTTTTTTGCAATTGTAAAATTATACTTAAAATATTAAGTGTGTGCAAAAAAAATATTAGGAATAAAATTGAAACAAGTTTCTGTGAACCTAGAATAGAACTCGTTGACAAAATGTTGCAAGAAATTATTATTACAAATCATCAGCTTTCGAGATCCCATCCCCCTCCCATGTTCGCATGGAAGAGCATAGAGCAGAGGTGAAAAATGTGCGGCTTCTGCGAATTTCGTGATTCCTTTGAAAAACCTATCCTTAGCATTATCATTGCGGCAATTTGAAAACGAATTTTATGCATAATTTCGTTTACACATGAACTTGTCTATTGTTTAAGAAGTATTTGACAAATAAAAACTATTTCGTTTCATTATCTATCGCTGTCATTTTAAAATACTAATTTTTGATATTTACTAGTAATAAAGCCTAGGATTTTACGAGATGCCACATGCTAAATATCGGGGCTCGGATTTCACGATCTCCATTGACTAAATTACTTAAAAGTATAAGGCATTTTTTTTTTCTTTTTTTTTTAGCCGTGATTTTTTTTTTTTTTTTTTGTCAGATATGTTTTTCTTTTAAATCATCTCCCCTACAGCCAAAGCTTTTTGACTCCAAAAAAAATATTTTCTGTATCGTTCATATTATTGAACTATTCCATTTGTTGTAGCATCAGGGGGGCCTCCGTATCAGGTTGTGCCTGGGGCCTCAAAATCCCATGATCCGCCACTGATTACAGTACAATACAGCACAGCTAAATTTTACTGCAATAAGCTGTAAAATTTCTAACTTTACAGTAAGAAACTGTATAATTCCTAGTTTTACAGTAGTTTATTCACTGTTTATTTTAGTTTTAAATTGGAACCTCGACTCTGCTAGTTTTATTCTGTAAAATCAACAGTTCGTTTTTTGCAGTGCACACTGATTGAAATATCATAGCCAACGTGTGAAACCAGATCTTCAGGATTTTTTTTACCTAAAAAATCTGGAGCTGTGATTAATGAGTATGGGGAAAGTTTTTCCCAAGATTTTTCTGTTTTGCAACTTAGACATTAGGGTCATTGAGCTGAGTCAATGCTCGTCAAAAAATGCTAGACTATAACAAGAGATATTAATTCTTTGACGTATAAGAAGTAATAAAAAATTAATCGTTCAGTAAAATGATAAAAATAGTTGCTGGTTTCTGAAAAATAAACATTGTTAAATGAAACAAGAACTATTTGAACACATTTGCTGCACATGATATTTTCTCTTTTTAAATTTACCTTAAAATCATTGGGTGATTATTGTGAACTTTCCTCCATACTGTAAAAAATAGATGGTTTTACAGTATAATGCAGCTAATTTTTCAGTAATTTTATAGTAATAAATTGTAAAATTGCTGATTTTACCGTAGTAGGTTGTAGAATTGCTAGTTTACAGAAATAAACTGTAAAATTGCTAGTAACACAGTTTATTACTGTGCATATTACAGTTTTAAACTGGAACCTCTGCTGCCAGTATTATACTGTTGTTTCTACAGCTAATTTTATGGTAATATTGCTAATTTTATAGCTGTAAAATAGCTAGTTTTACAGTTCATTACTGTGCTTTTGCAGTGTTAAACTGGAACTTCTGCTGCCAGTATTATACTGTAAAAACAACAGCTTATTTTCTGCAGTGCAGTGGACGTTAGTGTATGTTGAAAACAAGAGCCAATCAAAAATACTTTACGTTTTCCTACTTCTTGACCCTAAATTAGTAGGAGCTGACTATTTAAAACCAGAATACAGACAAAAGTTTGTTTTTTGTTGCTTGGTGTTATCATCGTACAGTGAACTCTCACTTATGCGCCGGCCCAAGGGACCAACAGAAAAAGGCGCATAAGTGAGAGAGACGTATAAGTGAACAAGCCTATTTAAAGGACAAAAACTCAACATTGGTTCTAATGAGAGAATGAATAAGAATGTTTCTATATAGAAAAGGGACATATTGCTGTAACGTAACTACAATGATAAAGAGAAAACATAAATTGTAGCATATCTAATTACTATCTGTTCCCTTTAAAACGATTCATAATATATAATTGTTCCTCTCCGAACTCTAGTTCCTGCGGAAAAAATGCCTTCCGTGAGCAATAAAGGCGAAAGATTAAAGAGGAAAGTGAAGAAAAATGCTTATTTTTGAAGAAAATAAATTATTTTTTTTAGATTTTAGAGAAAATTCGGCGCTTAAGTGAAATATTTATCTTTAGAGCGACGCATAAACGAATGATACTATCATTGTTTTTTTATGGAATGTGCTGGGACCATTCAAATCGTCGTATAAGTGAAAAAGGCGCATAAATGAGGCGGTGTATAAGTGAGAGTTCACTGTATAATCATTTCGGCTGCATACATCGCTTTTAGCTGTACTACAAGAAATCCATTTTTTTGCAAAAGAAAACTGATAGAAAAACGGAAAGGGGGGGGGGGGATCGCCCACATCTTCTTTTTCTAGATCTGATTAAAAGCTCTTTGCAATTCCAAAACACGTGCGCAGTTTTTGTTCCGCAAATCTGTGCGAAACAATATTCGATTTATTAAAATGTGCATTGTGCGCAAGTATCTAGTCTGTTTTTGTTACCATGACAGATCGGCCATTTTCCTTCATCAAACTCCATGATCTGACCCTCATTTTAAAGCTAACGGTGCGCCTGTACCTGTTACTGACGAAAAATAGACCCACGGCTAGTGTATTTATTTATTTCATTTATTTATTTATTTATTTTTATTTGTTAATTTTTTGTCAAAAAAAGCTTTTTTTTTCACACATTACTTTAATGAATGGTATTCGATAACTCAGCCGTATGACACAGTTGGAAAAAGCATCATACTTATATAATGGGAATGTCGTAAGTTCGAATACCGAAATATATCGTTTTAATGGGATTTTTTTTTCAGCAGGAATTCTAATCCAACTTTCCATCATCATAAAAAATTAGTTGTCAAAGGTGTTTAAAATTTTTATTTATTTTATTTATTTTTTATTTTATTTATTTATTTTATTTTATTTTATTTTATTTCATTTTATTTTATTTCATTTTATTTTATTTCATTTTATTTATTTATTTTAGTTTAGTTGTTTATTTATATCTCTCTCTCTCGCTCTTTTTGTGGGTACGCCATAATTTCAGTCATACTTCATCAAACTTTGGAAGTAAGACATCATTTTAAAGATTTTTTCACCGCTATCAATGGAAAACAAACAAATTGTTCATTTTTGCTGTTATTCACAAAATTACTTTAAAGAACGTGTTTTGCAAATCCTTCTGGCAATTGGAGGGCTTGAGAGATGAAGGGGTTATGTGACAAAACAGAAATTGCGAGTAATTAAAGTTCAAAGTTTTATTGTTGCAGTTGTTGCAGCTTTTTTGTTTTCTGGTTTTGTCGTTAGTGTGCGTATGAAATTGATCTAATGACATCTACTTTTTGATGTACCAAGTTTTATTTGCTTACCTGTATCCATTGCTTACCATTGTCCAGAGTGTTCATTTTTTAAAATGAAACTTAGCTCCTTTATCCTCAAAGCCCTTCAATTGCGAATGTTTCGCTCGGAATTGCTAGTGGACTTATTTCAGATGGTCAAATTAAATAAAATTAAAAAGCAGTGGAGGGTGATTGTTCATGAGAAGAAAAAAATTTGATAATTCTGGGGATTTAGTTGACAGTGACTAAATACTCTTAATTAAACAACTAATTTTTGCATATTTGCTATTCAAGCGTTACTTTCGTTTCTGTAAATTCTCATTGCAGCAAAAGTCCGTAGTTTTTCCTGCAGTCACACTACGTTGGCAGAGAAACAACTTGTAGAGAAATCACTAGTTTATTTTTATTGAGAATGTAGGGTGAAAGTGGAGCAAAGTGAGATAGTTACGATAACTCACCTGTTTCAAAATGAACTAATTAGAAATTTGTTCCAAAAATCATTGTACATATAGAAGGAATAATGCATTTTATAATACAACTTGAGTCCAAATATTGTTTTTTATTTTGGCAGTTATTTTGCACCTTCAAAAAAAAAAAAGTGGACTTTTGTCACCTCAAAAAACCATGGGGCACAGTGAACTTTTACAACATTGCAAAATATCTGGCTGACAAACTGCATTGCTTTTGTAAATGACGCAAGTTGTAAATAAACAATCTGGGAGTGGGGTGTGGTGCGAGGATAAAATGTTATGAGTGGATTTTACTGATTAAACGAAAAGAAAAAAAAAAAGGTTGAAATTGGAGTTTTTCGCAACTGTAGCTGTAGCCTCTATTTTTTTGGAATAACCGTAATTTTTTTATGATAAAACCCGTGTTAGTTGTGATTTAAGCAATGGCATATTAGTTTTCTCTTCAAAACAGTTATTACAGATTTTTAAGCACCCCAGTAGCTGCCCGGCTTTTTGAGTTGATCTCCCCGCCAAATTTTTCAACATTCTCTGCTTTATCAGATTTCAAAATATTTGAGGGGGGGGGGGAATCCTGATTTTTTTTTCCGTTTTAATATTTTTGCAAGTATTGACTAGGGAGAATGCTCTTTATTAAGCCTCCCTCTCCCCCAAATAAGTTCATGAAAAAAAAATATTTCTGCCAATTTGAGTGAAATAAGTTCAGAAGAAATGAATACCCTCTTAAAACATCAGTATACTTCAAAAAGAAAAAAAAAATCTATAGACTTATCCGTCAAAAGTATTAATGCCACTTCGTTTGAAGAAGAAAACGATTAACATTTGTCATTTTACTAGCGTAACATATATATTTTCCGGTAGTAAATCTGAAAAAAAAAATCTACTCAACTATTTTGCTAAGTAGCGATAGAACGTGTAGATAAATTATGGAATTCTAAACTCAAATCGTAATAAATTGCTTGTGAAGGGATTGAGACTTGTCCTTGAATTTCTCAATTTATAGTCAAAAAGAGTTATGTAACGGTTCCAGAAGTTTTGTATCTCGTGTAACTTCGAGATGTTTTAAATATCGGCAGTTAAATTTCAAATTGAAGTTATTTTTCAACAGCTTTTCGGATCGATAGTTTTCATTTTTCGTGTCCGTGACAATTTACTCGTTCTATTTTTAGTTCCTAGAAAAGCGAGATGAAGCGAGAATTATTGATTACGTTTGAAATGTCAGGCTAGCTATTCTTTCAATGTACATTAGAAATATTGTTACACTTTATAATGTAGTTTTTCCCTTTTGCTCAATATATTATGCTCAACAATGTTAAAGTTAGCGAAGTTTGAATAAATAGATAAATAAATTTGTCAAATCTAAAAAGGAGATGCATTTCAAAAACAGTTAATATAAATTTCTACTTTACTTTTAAAACCTTAAAAACCAGACAACGTCTTTTGGAAAGGAATCAATGTTTATCAACACGACTACATGTAGAATTTTGTTTTCATGCAAGTTCAAAAATGCTGTTTTGTGAGATATATATTTAATATTTCATATATTTATACTCATTGTTTGCAATTGAGCATTCTTCTGAAATGAAATAAAAGACATATTTATTTTCCCTTTTGAAATTATTTTCTCTATATTACTATATTTTATACACATACACGCAGATGCAAGCTAAATATATTAGTCTGCATTTCTGTAATTCGAACTGGAACGAGAATAAAATTTGATTCATCCATAATCCGGTTAAAGATACATAATTCGTAGAAAAATGTATTGAATACAAGAAAATTTAAATGCATAGGACTGCAAGGTTTAACTTTTAATATTTACACTTTTCTTGCAATATGTTTTACTCTGGCTAAAGTTTAAGTCCTCTTATCTTATTAGCAAAAGCTATGTGTTACGTATTTAGCAACTACTTACATTCTAACTTATGAAAGTCTTATCTTCCATTACCGTTCTATGAAAAGTTCTTTTTTGAATCCCAAAACAATTTATTTCAGATAACTTAAGGGAAAAAAAAATCTCTTCAAGTTCTGGATTTTCGGAAGAATAATTTCTCAGATAGCTTTTTGAGCCATAGCTTCTTTTCTGTTCTGATTTTTGACCACGCTTTAGTCACCAATAAACCTTTTTCAAAAAGTCAGCGTAGATACTGAATCTCCAGCACACAACTGAGAATAAAACCTCAAAACGGAACTGATGAATACGTCATTTCAACTTGTTTTTTGAGCCCTTAGTTGTTACTCTCCTGATTTTTAACCACGCTTTCTGTTACCAATATATATATATATATATATATATATATATATATTTTTTTTAAACTCAGAACAAAAACTGCATTTCCTATATAAAACTAAGAATAAACCTCAGAAAACGTTAGAACATTCGAGTTCGGGAGTTAAATTTAGCCATTGAAGGTAAAAGAGAACTTTTTGGGGGCGGGGGAGGGGGGAGGGGTGAATTCGCACTGTCCAAATTTTCAATTACCCTAGTTTAAATAAGTCCATTGTATATATAAAAAGGAATGATTTTGAGAATTTGAAATATTCGATTTGAGGTTTTTAATATACAACTAGCTGCGTAGCCCGGCGTTGCACGGGCTGTAATGTAGTGAAGGCAGTTTGAGAAAACTACTCGCCACCAAGGCGGCTCGCCTTTAAAGAAATAAGGAAAGTTTAAACAGTTTACTCGCCGTCAAGGCGGCTCGCCTTTACAGTAGCCAGGAAAGTTTCAATTCACTACTCGCCGCCAAGGCGACTCGCCTTTAAAGTACCAAGGAAAAGTTTAATTAACTACTCCCCGCTAAAGCGGCTCGCTAAAAAGCTTTCCTGCATCAAAGAATCAATCGAATTATTTGCACATGCTTCCTCAAAAATAAAGACGATGTCAAGTAGCGCTTACTTAGCACTCTCCCTAAATTACAAATAAAATTCCTTTCCAAAAACAATTATTTCCAAACCGCTTTCTTCCGGTAAAATTAATTGCAAAATTCTAAACGAAAAAGTTCTTTTAATATTTGGATCGAAGCCAGAAAAAGTCCCTTCTAAAAACAGCAATTGCAATTTTATTTAAAAACACATTTTCAAAATGGTACCTGAGAAAAAATATGTCATTAATAATTAGAATAAAAACAATTGTTAGAACTTTGTTATAACACGTATTCAAAATGACAATGAAAAAAATAACACTCTTTCATTTTAAAAAGTTCAACTTAATTAACGTTTTAATTCAAAATCGCAACGGAAAGAAATAAATATCTTGGAATTTTAAATAGTTCAATAATTTAATTAACGTTTTAATTCAAAATGGCAACGGTAAGAAAAAATGTCTTGGAAGTTTAATCATTAATTAGGCTTAATCGCTTTAAATTTGACTACTTATTAATTAAACATTCGCTTTAAATTTGACTACTTATGGATCGCAGCCAGAAAAAGTCCCTTCTAAAAACAGCAATTGCAATTTTATTTAAAAACACATTTTCAAAATGGTACCTGAGAAAAAATATGTCATTAATAATTAGAATAAAAACAATTGTTAGAACTTTGTTATAACACGTATTTAAAATGACAATGGAAAAAAATAACACTCTTTCATTTTAAAAAGTTCAATTTAATTAACGTTTTAATTTAGGCCGAATTCAAGTGAAACACCATTGCAGTCGCTTCGAGCGATCGCATATTGCAACCGCTACTGTAAGTCGAATTCAAGTGAATTCGTTTCACTTGAATCCAAATTTTGGAATTTGCGATTGCATTGGTGAGTTGCGATCGTCCGTGTTTCACTTGAATTCCTGCCTTAAAATCGCAACGGAAAGAAATAAATATCTTGGAATTTTAAATAGTTCAATAATTTAATTAACGTTTTAATTCAAATGGCAACGGTAAGAAAAAATGTCTTGGAAGTTTAATCATTTATTAGGCTTAATCGCTTTAAATTTGACTACTTATTAATTGATATCTTCGCTAATTAAAATCGTATAATCATATAGATTGAAACTAATGAAGCTTGAAAAATTACCTATCTATCGGTACCTGGTTCGACTTTCAGGTCATTGGCGTTCAGGAGAAAGAAGCGTGACATAGAAAGATAGTTAGAAAGATAGAAAGAAAGATAGTTAGAAAGATACTCAGTTTTTAATATAAGTAGATAAGCAAAATAAAACCATAAGTATTCTAACGGAAAAGGAATTGAAGAAAGTACGTAGGTTGCTACTTATATTTCTGACCTCGGCAACAATAAGTGTTGCAAAGTGATTGCTGACGATTCCAAACGAAAATTTTGCATTTTTAACAGTAATTCCACCAGAGAGTTTTGTGATTTTAGCGAGATTTGTGTTTTTAAAAGTAAGTTGAAAAGTTCTTCCTAAGCAAAAAACGGGAAGTGACTAGTGAACATTTTTGTGCGACGACTTTTTCTAGTTTTCGACATGGATTATGAAGACAAGGGTGTATCGCTGAACTTACTTCTTTATGAATTGTTTCAAAACCATCTTATAGCAATGTACGACACTAGAATAACCAATTAAAGACTGGTCGACGGTCGCTCCACGACAAATTCCATGAAGGTCGTAAAAAATCGGTAGTTTTGGCAGAAAATCTAGATATTGCTAGTGATCTGATGAAGCATAATCGTCGTGCAACATAACCTGAGATTGAGGTAGCTTTGGGCATTAACAGGAAGAGAATCAAAAAGATTCTTCATTAACATTTGGCTGGAAAAAAATTGTTCAAGTCGGATCCCGCAGAATTAGGAAAACGCTTAAAGAAGGCTCATGTCAACTAGTGCAAGGAAATTATTAAGAAAATACGTTTAAAATGCATCAACAGCAATGTATAGCCTCTATAAAGGTGGAGAATCATGGATACATGCATCTTGGAGCGAAAGAAAACTGCAATTGACTGTATTTTGTCTGCCAAGATGAATAAATCCAACAAAAGTTATTCGTGGGAGAAACACACTGAAGCAAATGTCTACCTGTTTCTTCGTAATAAACGGTAGCGTGGCAACAGTGGCGTAATAGGAATACAAGACTGTCTATCATGAATGGTGATTAACCACTTGTTTTCTGAAAGACGTCCCAGATATTGGAAAAAAGCAGAAGATGAGGCGAATCCTTCTTCATCACGACAATGAGAGATCCCGTGCATCGCATCAAACAACGGAGTTTTTGACCGGTAAAAAACATCGAGTTGATAGGTCAAGCCTCGTACAGCATTGGCTATCACCCAAAGACTTTTTTTAGTTCGTGAACATTTAAAATAAATCACGTGATCAACGATTTTCGGCACCCAAAGATGTGATTAACGATTTTAAAATGCATGTTTTCGAGTGCCTGAAACTGAGTGGGAAAAATGCTTCGAAAATTGTTCGACACTCATGCAAAAGTGTATCAATCTTCTTGAAAATAGTTATAAAAACAATAAAACCAGTTTTGATCATAAATATTTGTTTTTTCATTATTAGGTCAGAAATGTAAATAAGAACCCTCGTATCCGAAATGAAAGAGTCCTTAGTACTTGTTTGATTTTGATAATCACATTACAATTTACTAACTACTTCAAATAATAGTCAGTATAAAATTGGAATTTCATTTGCTAGAACATCTCCTGATTTGAATTTCTTCAGCTTTATTTTGTGAAAAAAAAAAGAAGGGAGAGGGGTATTTGTTAAAATCTTTAAAGAGAACAGCAAAAACCACGCAATGGGGAAAATATTGCTTTATCAAACCAAAAAGTAGGGGGAATATCCCTCCTGACCTCCCTAAATAATCGGTGTAGCATGTGTTCTGTTCAAACACTATGAAAGACTCTAAAACAGAAATTAAAATTATAAATGTTGCAATATGAATCACCAATAATAAATACCTTTTGGCCAATAAATTCTAAGAAAAAAAATTGGAATTTTAGCTCATACAACTAAGAACTTTGAATCAGAATCAATAATCCTCTGCATTTTTAAAAAATAGATGAAAAACAACTTACAAAAATAGGTGTTGCTGTATAACTATACTCCCAAACCGTCTCATATGTAAATCATTCTCCTTTTGGTTTTGAAAATAAAAAGCATCACAAAAAGAGGCACTTATGCGCATTATTCTCATCTGATTACGTTTACAAACTTCAAGGTCAAACAAGTTCATTGTACCTCTCTCCAGTGCCGCATGCTGTGATGAAAGTTTTCTTTTTCTACCGCAACAGAAAGAGGAAGAAAAGAACGTTATTTCTCACTAATAAGAAATGTGCACAAGTCACAAGTGGAGTGTTAGAGCCTCCGAAAACTTTATTTTCTCTTTCTAGTTACAACTTTAAAAACGTCAAATATTTTATTGTTATCGTCAGGGGTGCCGCGAAGAGAGGTCCCTGTAAAATCCTGAATAATTTATAATTGACTGAATTTTTCTGGAATATTTCCTGAACATGTGTAGAACAAATCCTGAAAAGTTCTCTTTGCATGTAAGCTTCCATCTGAAATGGCAAAAAAAAAAAAAAAAAAATTTAAAAGGGATCATTATAATTTTTAAGGGATCATTGCAGTCTCAGAATAACCTTTTTTTATCACCAATCACTCCTTCGAAACACTGGAAGATTGAAAGCAAGCGTTTCCAATTTGCGAACGAACCCTTACGATTTATCGTCCGTCCGAGAATAATTGAAAATCAGTTCATTAGATACTGATATACTTCTAAATTTTTAAGATATTCAACTGGATTTTTTTTATGAGCTGCTACATCTATATGAGTGCAACCTTTTTGAAGTTATAAATTGCTGTCGCTCGCACATGTGCCATGAAAAAATTAATTTAATTAAATGTTCATATCTCAATGAATTTTCAGTGTTTTTGTTTCTAGTTGAAGAACGTTCTTTCTCTTGTATGTTGTCATCTTTTCTTAAGCTTAGGTGAGGTTCGACGGAAAACTTTGCATGTTATGAGCTCAGCACCTTCAAATAAAATTGGCAATTTTGAAAGAAATGTTTACCAATATCTTCGGGAATATAGTGGTACTTTTACAAAAATATGTACAATAATTACACATATTATGCAAATTAATCTCTGAAATGTATATCTTATTCCCAGCTATTTACGATGAGTTATGGGCAAAACACGCTTTTGTTTCCCATCCGACATGTTTTGATTCCTTAAATGTAAGGTTGATTTAATTTTCATTGGGAAATAAAAATCAGATTAAATCTATACTTTTGTTGACTAAAGTTACAGAACATTTTTTTTTTCGAAAAATCCTTAAAAATGAATTTTTGAAATAGTCTTAATTCTTTTGGTGATATAGTGTATGTGTCTGTGTCTTTTTGAGAAGTAGTTTTGAAACACTTATTTGTGTTATGAAGAAACAAATTAAAAAATAGTTAATGGGAAAAAAAATATTTTTACCCTTTGGGAGTGACCTGGGCCCTCAGCTCCCTTCCTAAAATCCGCTACTTGGCTGCACTACTGTTCCTGTTTTGTAAACAGCTCACTCCGTTTTCAGAAACAACACCAAAAAAGTGTATGTAAATATAAATACATATGTAAAAACACAACAAACAACACGAACTTATGAACCGTAGACACCTTCATTGTTGCATTGCGCTATTTGAAATCACCCTGAGTCTACCAGGCATTGGCATGCAAGGCATTTACAGAGGCAATGATTTCGGTTATCTCTTCTTCTGTGCTCTGTTTTTTCTTTGAATATTCTCATGTTTGTGTTTGCTTGTTTTGCTCTCTGTTTATTTGCTTCTCCATTGGAAGTTAAAACAAAAATATACCGCACACAAAATCTAGCATTTAGTCCTGACATTAATTTTGATTTTAAAACCTTGAACTCAAATTAGGTTTTCCGCAATCACAAATTGCCCTCTGACCCTACTCGTAGGATTCCATGTTTCCATGTTCCTATCGCAATTATAATTGCGAAAAACATAACTTCAATTCAACCAGTGGGAATTAAAATTAATGCTAGCGGCTGAAAGCCAGATGCTGTATGCTGGATGCTGAATGTTGTGTGTTGGATGTTGTTTTTGTATAAAGAGGATCAAGAGGGTCCGGTAGAAATAAAGCTGATCATAAGGGACATGAATGAGGAGTTTGCTCCGCCCAGGAGGAGCACTCCCATACGGAGACAGGTGGGCCGCAAAGATAATATATAGAACGCCAGTCAACGGTGAAGCGAAAAGCAATCGTAATTGCTGAAAAAAATAAAAACACAAGGGTCACTGCATTCCAGTTATAAACCAAACATTTTATTCAAACATTTCCATCCAGTCAAACAATTAGTTTTATCATAGTCCCATGAAAAAATAGCTTTTATAATTAGTATTAAAGTGAAACTAAACAGAGGAAAGCGTATCAGTAGAGCTCTTTGACAGGTTTGAGAGAGACCAGCGCCACCTGGTTTCCGTAGAAGGTACGCGGGAAAGTTTGGCTGTACACGTCGTCCCTGTGGGGCAGGCCGCCCAGGTGGGGCGGCGGCGTCTGCACCAGGGCGTCCCCATCCCCCGTCACGTGACAGGCCATGAAGGAGGAGCCGGACGTGGAGAGGGTCTCGATGTCGGCGCTGTCCGTGCGGCGCCGGTGAGCACTCAGGTAGCACCACAGCCCGAGGCCGATCACGAGCACGATGACGATGATGAGCACTATGATGACGACCAGGAGGCTCAGCATCTGGGACTCTGATAAGGAAAAGAACATTTAGCATAATTGAGCGCCGTTATGCACAACTGGAACCGACAAACATTTAAAGAATGAGTTATTCACATAACTTGGTAGATAAACTGGCATACTACAGGATGTAAAATTTAAGACTATTTTTGCGTTATTATGCAATCTAGTAAACAAATTGCCAATCCACTTCCAAGTGACTGGGTATTGTTGGAAACTTTAACTCAATTTACTGAAAACTACTTCCGTCCTTGAAAACCGCGCCTAGCACTCGCGAATTATTCCACTTAAAAAAGTGATGATGCGTTGTGAGTGGGAACTTTCCGAAGTTTTCAATTTATAACTTGTAATTTTGCTATCCTTTTGCCGTATTCAACTAAACTATGTAATTGAAATCAGCATCGTTCTACGTTGTTTCATACGGCTCAAAATGCTTCTTATTATTCTTCCCCTTATTGTTATCTTACCTATCACACCTATTTTGGTAAAATCAGAGAAGACCTGACACATACTAAATACGCCGAAGGCTTTACCTAAGAAAATCAAACAGTACCGGTTTCACACCCATTTGCATAACACAGCCTAATTATGATCGAGGAACATACCTTAAAAGCGATTTACGGTGGCTGCTTACTATGCCGTCCACAGCGAAAAAATGAGATAAAAATCTTGCCATACATCTCCATCCGATGACTTTTCAAAATAATAACAAGTTTAAAAAACTATAACCCGACTACAAAAAAAAAAAGCACTGAAAGGTAAGAAACAAGGTCGGTGCTATTTAATATCATCGTCTTATTAAATAAAACAAGACGTTTGATATCTTAGCTGTACCTGTTTATTTAGTTCTACGACTTGAACCCTCTGCAAGTTCCACATTAACAACATAATTCAATTCAAATGCTGTAGTCGTGCGTTGTCAACTACAGAAAAACAATTTGATAGAATAACATTATAACCTAATTTACCATTCTTGTATATATATATAGATCAAACTAATATGTTTGCTTGTGCATCAAGTTTAAATGCTTGCTTTCTGTAGTTGACAACGCACGACTACAGCATTTGAATTGAATTATGTTGTTAATGTGGAACTTGCAGAGGGTTCAAGCCGTAGAACTAAATAAACAGGTATAGCTAAGATATCAAACGTCTTGTTTTATTTAATAAGACGATGATATTAAATAGCACCGACCTTGTTTCTTACCTTTCAGTGCTTTTTTTTTTTTTTTTGTAGTCGGGTTATAGTTTTTTAAACTTGTTATTTCTACGATTTATTTTTGTCCTTAGTGAAACATTTTTAAAACTGACATTTCGGGGGGTGTTTTTTCCCTCAACCCCCCCTCTGTCTACGTCACTGGAAAACTGTTTCAAAAATTGTGCTTCAAACTATTCGATAAAAAAGAGACAACTGTTCGTGTTTAAAAAATGCTTTAAGGTTTGCTGTACATATTTAATCATTAATGGACTTGGACTTGGTAATAAGAATAAGTTAATATCAAAAAAAAAAAAAAACACCTCGTTAAATTTTCATACAATATGGTGTGATTATATCATATTATAGGAAAATTTCATGAATATGATACCGAAAATTGTGTGGAGCAAAACTGCAGATTGTTTTTTCTTTTGAATTACTGCAACGGTACTTAATGTTTTCAAACTAAATTGCCAAACCTCTCTTTGCTGATAATTAGTTGGCGAGTTTGACTAAATCTTTGATTTGAGTATTTCTTATGTGGATAAAATAACAAGTTTAAAAAACTATAACCCGACTACAAAAAAAAAAAGCACTGAAAGGTAAGAAACAAGGTCGGTGCTATTTAATATCATCGTCTTATTAAATAAAACAAGACGTTTGATATCTTAGCTATACCTGTTTATTTAGTTCTACGGCTTGAACCCTCTGCAAGTTCCACATTAACAACATAATTCAATTCAAATGCTGTAGTCGTGCGTTGTCAACTACAGAAAGCAAGCATTTAAACTTGATGCACAAGCAAACATATTAGTTTGATCTATATATATATATACAAGAATGGTAAATTAGGTTATAATGTTATTCTATCAAATTGTTTTTCTGTAGTTGACAACGCACGACTACAGCATTTGAATTGAATTATGTTGTTAATGTGGAACTTGCAGAGGGTTCAAGTCGTAGAACTAAATAAACAGGTATAGCTAAGATATCAAACGTCTTGTTTTATTTAATAAGACGATGATATTAAATAGCACCGACCTTGTTTCTTACCTTTCAGTGCTTTTTTTTTTTTTTTGTAGTCGGGTTATAGTTTTTTAAACTTGTTATTATTTCTTACTTTTTAGAGCTTTTTTGTAGTCGGGTTACAGGTTTTTAAAACTTTTTTATTTTACCCCACTAATGAATATACATTACAAAATTAAATGTACACAACAAAAAAGTATGAAAAGTTATATGGGTAATTAATTTCATGCTAAAATCTAGGTCAGCCTTAAACTCGAAATTCATTGTTGATTGCGACTTTTGTTTGAACTAATTTGAACTAAAACACACTTAGATACGAAAATATCGGTTAAAATCGGTGCTTGTCTAGGAATAATCGATCTTTCCTCTTGTTAAATTCTAGTAAAAAGTAGCCAATGACACTCGAGACTCGAAAACGAATCGATAGGCACCTCATTCATCAAAAACGAATGAATAGTTTAGGAGCTACGGTGGAACATCCTTAACCACAAACATAGCCAGACTGCTAAAAACATAACCCTTCCTTTAGGCTTTGCCGTAGTCGGGTAAAAAATGTAGCTTACCTTTTAGTCTACTTCTTGAGATTTACGGCACCATAAAACATGTAACATTCGTCAAAGCGCATTAAAGGTTCCGAGCTTTCAAGATTTCATGTAATGTACAAAAATCATGCAATTCAAAATGAAAATTTTGCCTATTTAAATACAAGTTTTCACGTCACGAGAAACAAGTGTTGTCAAAACAAAAGCCTTGAAATTCAAGTTTAACTGGAAAAATGCATGTGCAAAATAATGAATTGAAACAAATATTTAATAACTATCTTCTATGTATATATTGCTTTGAACTAATTTCATGCTAAAATCTAGGTAAGCCTTACACTGGAAATTCATTGTTGAACACACTTAGCTCCGAAAATATCGGTAAAAATCGGTGCTTGTCTAGGAATAATCGATTTTTCCTCTTGTTAAATTCTAATAAAAAGTAGCCTATGACACTCGAGACCAGGGTTGCCAGATTTAAGAGCTGTAAATACGGGACAGGCTCTTGGGGGGGGGGGGGAGGGGATAGGGAGATGAAGTCAAAAAGCTGAATTTTTACAGCCTTTGACTTTAATATTAAACGTTTCTCACAAATATAAACAAAGAAAAAAGTACACAATGATCATATGAATAAAAACTTCATTTTTTTTTCCATTGCGTACTTTTTTTTCTCGTCAAACTTTAACACTAATTATTGTAAAAATTCGTATTTCCCTGTTATTAACCTTCTTTTTCTTGACTCAGGCCCCTCATTTCAAATCTTGCCGGTGGGGAGGGGGGGATTATACCAAATTTCAACGTAAGATATACAAAAAAAAAAGGTAAAAGTCAAACCCGCCTATATGTAAATTAATTTCCCAAAACCGAGAGGAGGGGGGGGGGAGGCCATTGACCATCCGTTCTGATGTTCCAAATGACGGGCTTGTCTTGGTGTGAAAGATATAATAGTTGCTTCTACTGATGACTAATGTTTAGTAGCTACTTAGTCACAAAGCTAGACTCAATAATGGGGAAATTTGAATGCAAAAAGTTTTTAATGAGTCATTAACAAAAATTTTGATTACAATTCAGTAGACATAGAATTAAAACTTACTACTTGAACTCACTATAAGAAGTTAACCTAAAATAAATACAAAAATCAATATTCAATATCTTTTTGGGGAAAACTGTACAGTTTTGTCAATATTATAACATGATAATTATTCGTATATAATGTCGGCAAATTCCTTTATTTAAAAATCATATTTGCTACTTAATTTTACTGCTGAAATAATGTTTGCATGGTGTTTGCAATAATGATTACATGCTAGTTTCGATGGTATTTAGGTTGCCATAAAGCTCAGTGTAACTTATATTTCTGCCGCTCATGTGTCTTCATGTTTTTAAAACACGTATTTGTTTGCTAAATGGAGTGACATTTAGTTAGATCTTTTAGTGTATAAAATATTTTTGGAAAAAAAAAATAGAATCGATTTCAGATGGAAAGTGCTCTAAAAAGTAAAAAATAATTTTTTTCTTTGAACACCGTCGAAACTACTTTTAAACATAAATTTTGAAGTCGGCGCAAAAACGATAGGTAACATGATACGAAACCATATTTTGCCAACATTTTTCAGAGAGACCATTGAAAATTAAAGCAGAATATTTGTACCATTACACGAATGTGTGGTAATCAATGAAATGTATCCATTAAAATTTATATTTAGTTGAATTGTAGTTGCGTATGATTCCATACATTGTTTTTGCGCCGACTTCAAAACTTATGTTTAAAAGTAGTTTCGATGATTTTCAAAGAAATAAATTATTTTTTACTTTTTAGAGCACTTTCCAACTGAAATCTGTTCTATATTTTTCCAAAAATATTTTATTTCATTCTTTTTAGTGTAAATGCTTAAAATAATCAAAATATAGTTAAAAACTAACAATTACGCTTTTAAATAAAGTTCAGAATAAGGTTTTAATTTAGTTGAATTTCATGTTTGATTTATTTAAGCCTTCATTTAAAATTCTCATTATCATTATTATTACTGTTTCATATTAACTACGTTTTGTAACAATGGATTTCATATTTAATTATCTAGGACAAATCGCTTTAAATTTGACTACTTATTAATTGATATCTTCGTTAATTAAAATCGTATACTTATACAAATTAAAACTAATGAAGCCTGAAAAATTACCAATCTATCGGTACCTGGCTCGACTTTCAGTTCATTGGCGTTCAGGAGAAAGAAGCAGGACAGAGAAAGATGCTCAATTTTTAATATAAGTAGATATTTCAAAACAATGTTATCAGCATTACATGAAGATAAAAATACCATAGAAATGAATTAATCCAGAGAAGCCTTACATTCAAAATTGTCATTATTACGATTACTGTGATCCCGATTTATATTTAAATCGATTTCTGCAGGTTCCCGTTATCAAACCCAGACCACGAGACGATGGGACCAATCGGAAATGGAACCCTTTCTAATAACAAAAGAATTTTTGAAATCGGGAAAGGCGTCTTCGAGAAATCTTATAACATACAAAAAAAAAAAAAAAAAAAGTACTCCGACGAATTGTATAACCTGCTCTTTTGTTGAAGTCGGTTGAAAAAGCGAAGCGAAGCAAATTTCAAAAGATTGAAATTGATTGATTCAAAAAATCTAGTGACTAAAAGTACGGGTGGCGCAAAAAGATGGGAACTTTTGGATTTGATGTTGGCAGCACTGTGAGGGGCGGAGAAACGGGAGGAAGGTGGCAAGTTGTACAGTAGCATTGGAGATTTAGTGGCCATGGATCAGTGGAACGTACAAGAACGTGTAGTAGCCGTGCGCGCTTATTATAAAAATGGTGACAGTTTGGTTCAGGCTTTACGCGAGTTTAGGCGGTATTTGGTTTCACTTTCAAACACTTGGTTTCAACAAGACGGGGCAACTGCACATACTGCAAGAGTATCAATGGCAGCGGTCAGGCGCCTGTTTGGTAACCACGTCATTTCCAGGAACGCTGACATTGTTTGGCCACCTCGTTCCCCCGACTTATCAGTGTGCGATTTTTATTTATGGGGTTACTTGAAGAGTGTAGTCTACAATACACGTCCCAAAACCCTACCTGCACTCAAAACAAGGATTACAGAAGAGATCGCAGCAATACCACTCGACACTTTGCACCAGGTAATGCAGAATTTTCAAAATCGACTTGCTGAATGCATCCGGCAAGACGGACATCATCTTCGCGATATCATCTTCAAAACTTGAATGTTTCTTAAATTTCCAATGTTGTAGTGTACATTAGGCATCCTGAATAAATTAAAAAAAAATTATTCCTTGTTTTTTTCTTTTTTCAAAAGTTCCCATCTTTTTGCGCCACCCTGTATAACTGAACACATATATTTCCTTCATAATTGTAAAATTGAGAAGGGCTTTTCAAGAGAGCTACACCACTTTTGCAACGAACGTTTGTTAAACTGATTGTCACAATAATTTCTACTCTAAATGAATAGAACACTAACATTACTTTAGAACAAGAAAATATTATAATTCTATCAATTTTCTTATCACTCTATTTCACATTTTTTGTTTTACTTCATTTTTTTCTGAAAATAATACTTTGTTTTGTAAAATGCTGCTTCTAGCCAGAATACGGGACTTTAGCCGTCCCGTATCAAGGTTCCCCGGGACGCGGGACAGTATTTCAAAAAACGGGACTGTCCCTTGAAATCCGGGACGTCTGGCAACCCTGCTCGAGACTCGAAAATGAATCAATTGGTACCTCATTCATCAAAATCGAATGAATAGTTTAGGAGCTACGGTGGAACATCCTTAACCACAAACATAGCCAGACTGATAAAAACATAACCCTTCCTTTAGGCTTTGCCGTAGTCGGGTAATAAGTAGAACAAGTTATAGTTTATTTCCGTTATTGATAGTCTATGGCGCACTCTCTTGGCGACGAATTTTATTCTATGAAAGAGGTCGATGGGATAATACGTAAGTACCGAGTTAGCAAGTGAGGCAGTAGCGTTTCAAAAAGAGGTATTTCTTTAGGAAATCCGAGATCACTCACTCTCAAAACAGATCAATGTACAAGCAGATACCGAATCCAACGAAGAGCCTACAAAATCTATGTACAGTCTCCTCTGAATAACTACTACTTACTTCCGCCAACAATCTCCATATATTATTTCTCTAAGCCGAATCCTATACCCGGTCGAAACTCGCTTATTTCTTTATCGAATTGCAAGAAAATTTATGATTTTGAAGCTTATCCCGCGGGCTATTGACGAAAATTAGACCCACCCTCTAAAAAGTGTCGGTTCGTTTTTTATTCGAACTTCAATTTTTGGGCACAAAATTGACTCTATCTAGCGAAATAATTGTCGTATCGTCTCCATTTTGATTTCATTCGAAAGATTAAAAAAAATGCGTTCTTTAGAACGTTTCTCCGCTAGCGCCGCGTAACGAGAATCTCGAAAATCCACGTTTAAGCGACTTATAAGCGATTGAAGTTTGAAAAAGTTAAATTTTTTGCTCAAACGTTAAAATCGTTACATTGTTGTTCAAATCAATTTTAAATGCGACATTTCAAGACAAGGCTTAGCTCGGTAAACCTTAATTGTAACTTTTATGGTTTCAAAATACTATGGTAGTTTTGCGATAACGTTAGTATTTAGTTTAGTAGCCTTGGGTATTTGATTTTAATATAGGGTATCACTTTTGTAGTAGTTGTAAAAGTGAACGTGTCTTTGATCTTTTTGAAAAGTTGTCAGAACGACGGCAGTAGATGGCGATGTTGTGCAAATGAAACCAATAAAAATTGTCGTATTAAATTTTAAGTTTAGAGTTTTTTTTTTTTTGCGGAATTCCGCACGGGTCACCTAGTTTTTATTATTTGGGAAGACATATACCACGTAAGGACACTAATTATGTAGTGTTCTCACATCACTCATTTTTATTTTTAAAAATTCATCATAAATTCTGAAGTTGTTCCTAACGTGCAAACGAAACTAAGAAGCAACATGAGAATATATCAACAGTATTTTTTTTTAATTGGGGTCACTTATACAGAAATCAATATCAGACCATAGCTATTTTTTTCTGACAGAGTATTGTTTTAAACGAAAGTGAAAAACGTAAATGACAGAACACAGAAGTACTAAATAATATAGCCTTCATTTATACAATTCCGAAGCTGATGGGAAAGTAAATACATTTAGTTCTGGAATGTCACTCTACTCTCACTTCAAAAAGGATTTCATATCATTCTATGGCAAAAATTAGTTTGAAAATACAATTGCAAATACAAATGCAAATGCGATTATCAGCAACAGGCTCTGGACCCAGCTGGATTGGTAATAGTCAAATTATACACCACAATGAAGATCAATGAAAGTCTTAAAGCTATCTACTCCATTGCTCCTTACCGCCTCTTCCGGTAAACTGTTCCAAGTTCCCCCTACCCTGCTAGAATAGTAATTTTTCCGAATTTCCAGATTAGCCTGAGATTCAAACAGCTTACAACAATGACCGCTTGTCCTGCTTTCCGTGCAAAAATCTAACCCCGTAACATCACTCATTTTGATAAATTTAAACAACTGAATCATGTCCTCTCTGAGTCTCCTTTGCTCAAGACTATACATATTAAGCATTCTAAGTCTGGAATCATAGCCTGAATTAGAAAACCCATTCACCAACCTTGCAGCCCTCCTTTGTACCTTTTCCAATAAATTAATATCTTTCTTAAGATAAGGACACCAAAACTGAACAGCCTACTTCAAATTTTAATAGCCCTACAAGTATGTGATAACTCCTACCGTAACCCGGGGGTCCACCATGTAAGACGGACTGCACTTGCTCAGAAGACATCCGTGAGTCCTTGACATGGTTCTGCTTGTAATCCTCGTAAGTGAACACGTCGTTGGAATCCACGTTCTTCAGAGCCTCCTCTAGCTGCTTGTAGTTGAAGTTCCGTTTCTCTTCACTCTCTTGAGGCACGTTGAAACTGGAAACGAAGAGAGAAAAAAGTACTGCTGGCAAGTATTAATTAACTTTATGGTACTGCAGGATAACACAAGGACTTAATCAATTGAAAATCAGCTTATTAGATAGCTGATATATTTCTAAATTTTTAAGATATTCAACTGGATTTTTTTTATAAGTTGCTACATCTATATGAGTGCAACCTTTTTAAAGTTATAAATTGCTATCGTTCGCGCATGCGCCATGAAAAATAAATTTATTTTAATACTCATAGCTCAATGAAATTCAGTCTTAATCGCGGAAAAGGCAATAACAGTGGGGGGGGGGGGTAAAATTTAGAAATGCTGCTGTTTTTATCGAGGCTACTAATTGGCTCCTCCCCTTTTGCAGACCCAAGGCAGCTCTGAGTTACTGGCACCCATTATTTAGCATGGCAGCACATTGATAAAGAGATGATGATGTGAAATTGTACTAGGAATATAATTTGGCCAGCAGTATCAAAGAAATTTAGGAACCTTAAACCCAAAATTAAACTTGTACTTTTCGATTTTAATTTTGCTCACAGTTTGCAACTTGTATTTGAGCTCCTTTGAACTGAAGAATATTTCCCTTAGAAGCAGGCCCGTCATTTTAAGTTTTTCCAAGGGGGAGGGGTGTCAAAGGATGTAAGCACAATACAATTTCATAGGAAAACGACAAAATCATGCCCACTTATATATAAACACATTGATTTCTTAAAGTCAGATATGGTCAATTGACCCATCCTGACCTCCCTAAATGACGGGCCTGCTTAGAAGTGATATTAAGCGAGCATATATATTGTGTCGAAAGATCATGGATATTTAGATTTGCGATGAAGCAATATAAAGATAGATTAAAATTATAGGATAAAACATTTTTATCAGTATTCTTCTTAAATTTTTAATAAAGCATATGGTTCAAATGGTAATGATAATTTTACTCTACACCTACAGAACTATTGATGTTTTAGTAAGCTAGCCACGAGGTAATTCTTTATTATTATTATTTTTTTTAATTGTAGAAAATGTTCGGTGTAAGAAATTGAGTCTATTTAGTTACCGTTGTGGAATGGCTGGACAACTATTTTTATTCAAAACGCAGTTATCCGTTACATTGAAATTTGTAACTTTTTAATGTTTGGTCATCTATTCGGTTATTATTATTATTACTATTATTGTCATTATCATCATCTTACTTATTTTCCAAGGAAACAATTATCAATCCTTAATAGCTCAAAAGAAAGAAAAGATAAAGATACGTTAATTACAATGGTGATAGTTTATGACTATTATTATTTCTATTACTGTTGTTTTCGTTATTTTTCTATTCTTCGTTTTAATATTCTAAATTGTACTGATTTTTGATTTTCAAAGGTTAATGCTCAAGATTCTTTAACCGGGTGAATAAAAGATTGAAAAAAAAAGGTATCAAATCTGCCCATTTCATAATTTGTAGAAAACAAAAAATACTCACGCTGCTTTGATTGTGAAGGTTTCTGGTAAGAAATTGCACTGTACGAGAAATCTGCGAGAATTATGGGTGACAACGCTACTGCTCTCATGCACCACCACAACCGTGTCAATTCGAGATTCATTCTGAAACAAAACATCAAAAAGTAGACAGAAATGTTTGTAATGTTTTGCGGTTTGAAGACTTTGAAAGTACAAGTAAGGATGGTAAACCAGCTGAGAAAACGGTAGACAACTTTAAAAAAGAAGGTGTTACGTGATGCTGATAAAGAAGCCTCAGAAGATGACAATTATTTTTCTCCAATCTCCGATATGTTGTGCACCATTTTCGAATGGTGAAAAATGGACACAATGTGTTGATTTCAAGAAATTGTTACACGTGATATGCGCCAAAGAAATGGTAACTTACGCATGCTGGAATTGTGAAAGTGATTTTTCAGACCATGATCACCAAATTAATGTGTCCCGTTTTATTTGGTTGTTAACATCTTGGCTCAAGAGTTGGACACATTTTTTGTTTTACTGATAAAGCGTAACTCATGCTTGATTAAACTTTATTTTTACTATGATTATTTTCAAGTTTTCAAATTACGTTTTTTATGTTTTCATGAAAAAATAATATTTGAAGTAAGATACAAAAGTTTTTGTGGGATTTAAGTTCGAAGTTTAGGTTTAAAGATATTACATTTTTATTTTGATGAGGTATAAAACTGTTCCATAAAATTTGTAAATATTAAAATGCTGTTTTCATCAAATTATTCTGAATAAAAAGTCTTAGGCTTAATTCATTTTTCGCTGTTACAACTTTTTTCCGCTGGTTTAACAACCAAGCCTTGGCACGATGCTATAAGTTACGCAATTCTTTTCCCACGAATCAGTTCTTCATACTTTCACCAATAAGCTGGTATCTAATACAATTTTTAAATCTAAAGCAGAAGAGTTACTTCATCAAAAAAGCAAAATTTGCGTAAAACAATCAAATGAACAGAAAGTTGTGACTACTTGTTTAAAAAATCCCCAGTCCATTTGTTTGATCCAGTCACTCCGATGCCTAAAACTAAGCTTTGGGGACATTTCAAAAAAAAAAAAAAAAAACCCTCAGATCCTTATTTTCCCTGAATATTACAACTATGACTCCCACCCCTATTTGCAAAAATGACCCCCTCCAAAATCAAGAGCTGGATCCGCCCTTGATTATAAGCAGTCGCTATTTATTAGACATAAAGTTAATACGGGCAGTGAAAAACAAAGAATGTGTTTTGGACGTATTTAGCTATGATCTGCCTAGGTTTTGATTCATGATTCCAGATCCTCCCTGCCTTTATTTGTCCGTTGCGTAAATTTTGGTCTAGATATCTGGATTCCGGCGATTATCTGTATCACAAAAGGAGGAGCGCAACAAGTCGGAAGGTTCTTTAAGTTCATTTGAGGAGGGAAACTTTCAGTCTGTTTCCGACAAGTAAAAGTTGTCACTATCTAAAATTTCCTGCTGAGACACAATGACTTTTCCTTTAACACATTTGAAATAATTTTATATCTATTACACAGAAAATTGTTAAAACTCCACCAGTAGTACAACACAACTGAAACTCTTTGTCAAATAAATATGGTTGGAACCTGTCATTTCCATATCAACAACATTAATACAATCAAAACACATACATTAATACAATTCTTCACAATCAAAACAGTTTCATGTTTGGAAAAATTGGCTTCTTTCTTTTTTTTCTTGTTCAATTTCGTCTAGTTTTCTATCAGTGTCATTAACACACAATGCAGAGCAATCCTTTCTTGTAAAAGAAAAACCGTTGCAAGCTGCGTATTTCTAAATCAACAGTGTTAGCACAAAGAAACAGTTCCGTGTTCGAAGCATCAAAATTCTTCAAAATCACCCAGTGCTCTATTATTGGCATGGACATGCAATAAAAAACTTTTCACTTTAGAAAAACAATGCCTTTGCCAATTTTTTCTTTATCAACACAACATTAACTTAGATGAAACAGCTTCATGATTGGAGAATTGAATATTTTTTTAAAAATATATTGTTGTCCACCAATGGCGATAACAAGCGACACAAAGAGGATCTACATTTGTAAAAAAAAAAAAAAAAAATATCGCTGCAAACTTTTTTATTTCTGAATCATCATTAACTTGAGTAAAACAATTCCATGTTTGAGTAATTGCGATTCTTTTCTTCTAAAATCGTCCAACTGTACACCAGTATCATTAACGTAAAATATAAAAGAGTCGTTCTCGCTTTGTGAGAGAAATACCATTCAACCTGTTCCTTTCTCTATCAGCAGCATTAACAGGTGTGTAAAAGTTCCTATTTGGACCATTTAATTTCTCGTACTACTCCAGTTTTCTGTGAGTGACATTAGCACACAATGCAAAACAATTCTCTCTTTACAAAAGAAGTCCTGTTGGAAACTGTTCATTTCTCGATCAACATCATTAACACCAGTAAAACTGCTCTAATTTAGAACAATTGAGTTTCTTCAAAATTGTTCAAATTTGCATCAGTGTCAGTAACACATAATGCAAAACTGCTCTATGTTAAAAAAAAGGAAAATACAGTGAACTCTCACTTATACACCGCCTCATTTATGCGCCTTTTTCACTTGAACGACGATTTTCAATGGTCCCAGCACATTCCATGGCAAAATAATAATAATATCATTCGTTTATGCGTCGTACTAAAGATAAATATTTCATTTATGCGCCGAATTTTTCGAAAAATGCAAAATATTTAATTTATTTTCTTTAAAAAATAAGCATGTTTCTTCACTTTCCTTTTAACCCCTTAACTGCCGCGGGCGTATATATACGCCTTACTCAAGCGATGCATTTATTGCTCCAGGCGTATATATACGCCCTTCTGAATAGAGCCTCTTGACAAAAGTGCGTTCTCTGACTACATCAGGTCAAGTTTTGTCAAAGTCGCAGTTTCGGTTGAGAAGGCGTATATCTACGCGCCGCGGCAGTTAAGGGGTTAATATTTCGCCTTAACTACTCACGAAGGCACTTTTTCCGCATGAACTCGAGTTCGGAGAACTCTTTATTATGAATCCTTTTAAAGGGAACAGTTTGTGAGTAGGTATGCTGCATTTTTTGTTTCTTCTTTATCATTGTAGTTACGTTACAGAAAATGCCAAACCGTAGTCATGTGTTCCTTTTCTATAGAAACTTTCTTATTCATTCTCTCATTAGAACCAACGTTGCGTTTTAGTTCTTTAAATAGGCTTCTTCACTTATACGTCTCTCACACTTATGCGCCTTTTTCTGTTATTCCCTTGGGCCGGCGCATAAGTGAGGGTTCACTGTAATATCGTTGCAACTGTTCATTTCTCCATCAACAGCGTTACGTCAAGTAAAACAGTTTCTTGTTTGGAGCATTACATTTTTCCAAACCATCCAGTTCTTCATCAGTCTCTAACACACAATGAAAACAGTCTTCTCTTTACGAAAAAAATGATGTTCCAAACTTTGTTTCATCGTCAACAACTCTATCGAGTCAGAAAAAACTACCATGCAAATACCAGCGCCAGTCCAAAATGGCCCATGCGCCAATCTATCTACATGGTTGCTGTAACTCCAATAAAACCTCCTTATTTTACTGCTTAAACCAACCCTTATTTTTACTTAATCTCCATGGCACAATTTAATTTTAGACCCCTTTTCTAAAGATTTTTTTTAAAGAACACAACAACAATGAACTACTCACCACAGTCTGGCTGCCGCACAGTCTGTGATCGATTTTAAGCACATACGTGTCCTGGGGACTACTCCTGTTACCGTAAAGAGCACACCGCTCGTCTGAAGATCCCTCGACTGCGATTTTGCCACCAAAATGAGGTCCGCTTAAAACAACGATTTCGGAAGAATTGGCAAGACAGTTCCGAGCGTAAGCTGAAACTGAAAAAAAAAAAGAACAACAGTAAGGGATAATAATGCAAGTGACACAGTGAAGACATAAAATAAAATAAAATTTTTAATTATTCCTTTGTTCTTGCCTTAATTTTATCTTTTTGCAAGTATATAAATCATTCTAACAGAAAAAATCGGGTTGCGTATAACTAGTTGCGTATAAACATATCTGTCCTCTGAATTTTACAAGTTACCGAAAATCGGCTCCTCTAGTATGCTTTACATGCAGGAAGGCTTACAAGTGTACTTATCCTTCAGTTTACGTCGACTGTCAAAATTTTAAGAGTAGCTTTCCTTTTTTATAAGTTTCTGCTACTGACATCCCATTACTTGGAAAGAGTAATTGTAAATTATACAGCTTATGTTCTAACTGCTTCTCAACATAAACTTCGCCGTAGCTGAAATATTTAACACGTTGTGGGATAAGTTTTTTAGTCCAACATCACTGAAGTCCACCGCAAAGGAATGGAGGACTAAGTCATAGCTTTCTGCACGCTTTTGTCTGCGATTAAAGGACGGAAATTTGTTCAAGTGCTTGAACGGGTGGAAATCACTAGGAGAAATATCGGTACTATACACTATTAAAACTGCAAGTTGTATATGGTACCTTTTGGTAAGAAACATTTAAGCACCCCTTCAATGTGTCGCCGTTTGTTTACAATAAGAAATATTTTAACCAAAAACTAGCCCTACACTACCAGTTAATGTGCCAAAAGTGAAAGGCTTCATTTGCCGATTGCGTTTACTGCTTTCCTTATTCACTAAGAACTCTATCTTTTTGACCGGGCGCAGAAATTAAAATAAAGGGAGACTAGGCCATTTCTCAACTCCCTTGTATAGTAAACCATTCTATAAAACTGAACTCTACAATATTCGATAGAATGTTTCATATTATCATGAAAATGATTTTAATTTTAAGGAACATGGGGAATCTGAATCTGAAGTTAATATCTGAGTGCTTCATTCAAGTTCAACAACAATCCACAAATACTTGAGCTAGGGTACAAAATTGGAAGAAGCAGCGTGAATAAAAGTAAAATTTTATAAGTTTTTCTTTATTGATGCTATATTATTTTGGCTTACGTTTAAAATTACAACTTAGTATGGAGTCGCTAGCAAATAATGTCACGTGACACTACGACCCTTATTTAACGTCGCCCAGCCACCATCAGTAACGACGGTGTATTTTTGATTTTGGGATCGAACCCGGAACCCTACGGTCACGAGTCCGACGCCTTACCTATCGGACTATCACGGCCCCTACTAACCATTTGCAGACCTAGTGCATTCCCCGAGTGCATCATTCTTTCATGTGGTACCACTCTCGGCGAAGGCTATTGCCGCGGGAATTTTTACGCCCAATTTAGTCAACTAGATGTAGACACTTGGGCTCTATTCGATGCCAAACTGCATTTGGAATTTAATTTTGCCAAGAGATACTCCATGCCAATTGATTACTAGAGAGATCTTTTACATGCCACATAATTATACGACATGGATGCAGTCGATTTTCTGCATCTTGAAAAGAGGCAGACTGGAGTCAGGTTTGATCTTGCGCCTTTGGACAAGAGAAACCAGAGTCTTAACCACTACACCACTCTATTAGCGGAGGGAGGAAGGTGAAATGTGATACATTCTGAGTATGAGGGGAGGGTCATTTATGTTGAAAAAAATTCCCACATCATTCATAGACAGCCCTATACAAATTTATATACTTACATCCTTTTGTTGTTATTAGTATCTTATCAGCAGGATGCAAATTAGCTCTTCTTGTTCCACTACTAGCGAATACTCCCAGACGATTTTGTTCTTCCATAGGATTGACTGAGATGGAATAATTACTAAGCATGCGCAATCCAAACAGCACGGCTCTGTACTGACCGTTTCCTTCTTCAATAACATTATCATGTGCTACAAGGGAGTTTCTTTTCCCCAACAACAGATGTCGCTCGAAACAATCACCATTGCCATTTCTCGACCAGGGTGTCACTTCACATAAAGTGACGAAGAATCCAATTGGTGGAGGGTATTTGTCATAGCGCCAATAGAGAGTCACCGAGCGAAAGTCTGTCTCTGAGGTCAAGTCATACACTTCTGTAAAACAAGATATAAATAAAAAAAAGTCCTAAATATAGATTTAAAAAACTAAAAA
This sequence comes from Uloborus plumipes, assembly GCA_038373865.1. Classification (NCBI taxonomy): domain Eukaryota; kingdom Metazoa; phylum Arthropoda; class Arachnida; order Araneae; family Uloboridae; genus Uloborus; species Uloborus plumipes. Next base: position 14,574 of record JAXGGA010004061.1, on the reverse strand, counting down.
ATACGTTTTTAGAGTTAATCAAACTAAAAAGATTTTGAAAACTATTGAATATCCGCTGTTTACATGCACTTATAATAAAAACATCAACATGTAATATAATTTAGCCTTTAGTATTGATAATAGCATTAAATACATTACTTTTATGTATTTTCAAATAACGTGAATTTTATCTTTAATTCAGAGTTACATATATACAAACAACTGAAGCACTAGTAATACATCAACATGTAATATCGTTTAGTCTTTAGTATTAATAATAGTATTGAATATATTACTTTTATATTTGCAAAGAACATGAATCTTATATTTTATTCAGAGTTACATACATACATACAACATACATACATACAACCTACATACATACAACATACATACATACATACATACATAGATATACATACATACATGTGAAACTAATAAAAGCGCATTAATGAATGCATTTAGATTTATTCAGAGTAAACTAGAATAATACAGCAAGCAAATATAATTATAAGTCCAGATCTTTAAAGTTATTAAAAAATAAGTAAATATATGCTAGATATATAATTTAATACTTTGTATGGATGAAATACATAGTATCAATTTTTTTGTTTCAGATGAAAGGCTACAACAAGACTTCAGACACGTGTTTTGGAGTTACAAGGATTCTATTTTCAATGCAAAAGAAATGAGCTTATGGATGACAAAACATAAAGCAAAAGGCTATTTTTCGGCAACAAAATGTGAGTTTGATTTCAAATATACTTTACTTTAAATTTAGGGATTTCAAAGAGGTGCTGTTTAAATTTACCTATTCGAATTCTGTCATGTTCTTTTGGGCTTTAAGAAATAATAATCACTATTTTAGTTCACGTCAGAGCAACGTCATGAATGAAGTCGAGTAATCAACACCAGATGGCCTTGTCTTCTTACTGTAAAAATATTTTCTTTGAGCGCACCCCCCCCCCCCCTAAGAGTACTATTGCACAAAAAACTACTTGCAATTACAAGTTTTTAATATTTTATGTGGGGAAAATAAATCGGTGGAAATCATTTATTTCCCAGTTAATATTTTTTATTTTTTCTTAATTCCACTAGGGTGAGTTCTGGTAAGTGCGTCCACGGGGTAAGTGCGTCCACTGGGAATTATATGAACACTGTCCTGAAATGTCTTCTGCAACACATCGACTATGTTAGATAACTGTCTAATGATAATTTCAATAAGTAGAATTCAGGCCTGGATTCAATAGACGAAACACAATCTGAGACAACTTAAATGTCTTCAAAAAAAACTCTAAAGTAAAGATTGAGAAAGTTTTGTTTCAGTTTCTCTCGTAGTCATACCAAGCAATTCAAGTCAAGAAATGCTAGTTGTTTCTTTTGAGTAATAGCTACTAATAACATAAATGGGGTATTTTGATCAAATACACTAACTAAAATTTGTTTATATGACGGTACGCACTTTCCCTTTCTTTAAAGTAAGGTGGGGGTAAGTGCGTACCATTATGATGGGGCAAGTGCGTACCACTATCATGAGGCATATGCGTACTATTATGCGGAGCAAGTGCGAACCATTATGATGAGGCAAGTGTGTACCATCACGTGGAAAATCCGACTCTCGTAATTCTCCTTTAATTTTGCTTATAACTCTTTTGTAAGCCGATTATAAATCCGGCGTCATTTCCATCAAGTATTTATATTTACATTGAATGCGGCATACGATTTCAATTTTATTCATTACCTCTGAAATAAATTGGTTTTCAGATATCAGTTAGTAAATTTTTCGTTGAAAATAGCGATCATGAGCTATACTTAATTTAAACCAGAATGACAAATGAAGCAATGAGATTTTGTGATACACTAAATAAAGAACCAACTGATTCAAAAAATGAAAGTGGAGTAATGAATAAATTACATTTAAGAAAATTAAGAACACCTTGACAAAAACTATTTCAATGTACAAGGAAAAAAAAGTACAAGTATCCTATCATGATTAATTACTTTCTTTTTTTTTTTCTCTTTATTTTGTGTTTTTTTCTTACTGTTGCTGATTCTAATAAGAAAAATATTTTAAAACCGTATTTATTCAAAAAAAAAAAAAAACGAATTGTTCACTCAGGTCACCTAACGATCTACTATACAAAGAGAATTAAAGAAAATCACAGGGGTACGCACTTACCAACAACGCTATTGGACGCACATGTCTCATCTTACATTTAAGAAGGGGTAAGTGCGAACCCGAGCTTAAACACAGACTGATTAATGTATTAAACCAAAATAAACTATGTAGACTATAAGTGATTATTACTAAATAAAAACAACTTACATTTGCTCACTTGGTCTTATTAAAAGGACAAAGGAAGAATTACAGACACAACTCTCTCAATCTTCAAATCATAGTTGTTCCCAAGACGTGTAGAATATTACTGATTGCGTTTCATCCATGCAAGCAAGTGCGGATCTCTAGTATTAGGAATTATCCCAAGGCAACTACCTAGCATATTTAATATGTGCAAGAAGTTTTATCCTGCTCGTATTCACATAATTTAAGGTGAACGCACTTACCCCGCTAGGTAGGGAAAGTGCGTACCTTAGAATAAGTGTCATAAACCAGGTCACAAAACCTGTGCTTATGGTTTATTTGACGTATTATATGCTTGAAAATCTTAGTAAAGGATCTGAAAAGAAAACTAAAAAAAATTGTGAGTGTACAAGATTTTTCAACAGAGCAGCATCCTTGAGAACATGAACTTTGAAAAAAAGCGTACGCACTTATCAGAACTCACCCTATTTTATTTTTTTATATCATTTGTTATTTTTTTATTATTATTTATTATTATTCAAAAGAAATATTGAGTTGTTTGTTTATTTAGCAAAAATAGTGACTAACTACGTACGGAAGAAAGTACGTACCAAAACATGGCCTCCTGCACTGTAGCAGGCTTTTTCTTTTCTTATGTTTTGGACATTTATGCTTAAAATGAGTGAAAGATTTTTAAATTCTCAGAAGAACCATTAATTCAATTCATACTAGTTTAACTTTCACCATAGTTACATCACTCAGTTAAATATACGTAATATATTTAACTGAGAAATACTTTATGAACTATCCTAAGATCACACGTACAGTTTGACTTTAGATGAAAGTTTCTCAATGCAAAATTTAGAACAGAGAATGACTAAGTTATATTTACTAAACTACACATTCAAGAACTTTAAATCTTGCGCAAACCGTCGTGGTATTTCATTTTGACTGATTAAGCACTTGTACTTAAAAGTTCGTTTTCATATTTGCATTATTGTAACCAAAATACAGCTAATCCAGGACTTCAGTAAACAAAACTCTAATTCGAGAAGTTCTAAAATCGTAATACTCTCTGGATTTAGTTATTCGCATATCAGTATAATTCATCGTTATTTATTTGCTCTAATAAAAAAAATGATTTGCATTGATCCGTGTAATATTTTTAAAGCTTATTTGCCAAAAATAGAGAAGAAATATAATTGACCATTAACTGAACTATTTGAAGTAAAATACATGGGCCATTCCACGTGATGGAACGGGACATTTGGTGCTGTTTTGTAAGCAGATTTTGTTCCATAAATACAAATGAAACAAGCTAGGATTTTTTTTTTATTGGTAGCAACAGTTAAGATTTGTCATGAGAATTACATGGAAAGTCAAAACATAATTTTAAAGAAAATGATTTAAGGATAAGCAATATAATGCCTGGACGGAACGGGACTCATATGAATCCCATTCCGTCACAGGCATTTTAATGCTTAAAATTCGGTTATTTTCAAACAAGCAACTAATTTCTAATTTTCTACCTAATTCGCATGACAAATCTTTGCCGTTGCCACCAACAAAAAAATTCCTAGCGTATTTTATTTGTATTTACTAGCTGCGTGGCCCGGCGTTGCACGGGCTTTAATGTAGTGAAGGCAGTTTGAGAAAACTACTCGCCACCAAGGCGGCTCGCCTTTAAAGTAGCGAGGAAAGTTTCAACAAACTACTCGCCACCAAGGCGGCTGGCCTTTACAGTAGCGAAGAAAATTTCAATAAACTACTCGTCGCCAAGGCGGCTCGCCTTTAAAGTACCAAGGAAAAGTTTAACAAACTACTCCCCGTTTAAGCAGCTCGCTAAAAACCTTTCCTGCATCAAAGAATCAATCAAATTATTTACACATGCTTCCTCAAAAATAAAGACGATGTCAAGTAGTGCATACTTAGCACTCTCCCTAAATAACAAATAAGATTCCTTATCAAAAACAATTATTTCCAAACCGCTTTCTTAATGTAAAATTAATTGCAAAATTCTAAACGAAAAAGTTCTTTTAATATTTGGATCGCAGCCAAAAAAGTTCCTTCTAAAAACAGCAATTGCAATTTTATTTAAAAACACATTTTCAAAATAGTACCAGAGAAAAAATATGTCATTAATAATTAGAATAAAAACAATTGTTAGAACTTTGTTATAACACGTATTCAAAATGACAATGGAAAAAAATAACACTCGTTCATTTTAAAAAGTTCAATTTAGTTAACGTTTTAATTTAAAATCGCAACGGAAAGAAATAAATATCTTGGAATTTTAAATAGTTCAATAATTTAGTTAACGTTTTAATTTAAAATCGCAACGGAAAGAAATAAATATCTTGGAATTTTAAATAGTTCAATAATTTAATTAACGTTTTGATTCAAAATGGCAACGGTAAGAAAGAAAAGTCTTGGAATTTTAAATAGTGTAATAATTTAATTAACGCTTTAATTTAAAACGGCGACTGAAAGAAATAAATCTCAACGGTAAGAAATAAAAGTCTTGGAATTTTAAATAGTTCAACAATTAATTAACGTTTTAATTCAAAATGGCAACGGTAAGAAATAACAGTCTTGGAATTTTAAATAGTTCAACAATTAATTAACGTTTTAATTCAAAATGGCAACGGTAAGAAATAAATGTCCTAGAATTTTAAATAGTTCAATAATTTAATTAACGCTTTAATTTAAAATGGCAGCGGTAAGAAATAAAATTTTGGAATTTAAAATAGTGCAATAATTTAATTAACGCTTTAATTTAAAATGGCAACTGAAAGAAATAAATGTCTTGGAATTTTAAAAGTGCAAAGAATTTAATTAACGTTTTAATTAATATCTCAGCTATTTAACGTCGTACAATTACGCGGTTGGTCTTATTGTCTTCCTTAGAAAATTTCGAATCGAATGGTATTATGTTTGATTCTTTACGCTCAGCGGTTTTTGAGGAGTTCAAGCTTCAGACGGAATTTTAAATAGTTCAATAATTTAATTAACGCTTTAATTTAAAATGGCAACGGAAAGAAATAAATGTCTTGGAATTTTAAAAGTGCAAAGAATTTAATTAACGTTTTAATTAATATCTCAGCTAATTAACGTCGTACAATTACGCGGTTGGTCTTATTGTCTTCCTTAGAAAATTTCGAATCGAATGGTATTATGTTTGATTCTCTACGCTCAGCGGTTTTTGAGGAGTTCAAGCTTCAAACGGACAGACAGACAGACAGACAGACGCGGACAGATTTTAATAGTAGTAATGGAGCAAAATCTACTGACAAAACAGCTCCAAATGTTCCGTTCCGTCACGTAGAATGACCCACATGTATAATTGCTAATTATTCAGTGGGGTGTGTCCCCTCCCAAGGACGGTGGCTCCCCTCAAAAAAGGGTACGAAGCACCCCCTTCCCAAAACGAGTTCATTGAAATGAGATTAAAAACACTCTGAGATTGAACCCCCCCCCCCCCTTCCTCTATAATTTTAAAGGCACAGTTGGTGCTATGACTTCCCTTCCCCTTCCTCCTCGGCACCTCTGTATTCGTAGAACTTATTAAGCAATGGATCAACTATTTGTATCAAAAATTTGAGAATAACAACTACACAAAGAGAGAGCAAAGAAAATATATAAAGCATGTAGCGAGTACGGCCTTCTCCATACGGTTACTCGCTTTGGTTCGTTGGTGTTAAGATGAACTCATCGACTTTGACACAACTTCTTTAAAGCACTACACATTTATTTCTACTTACAACACACACAGCTGCATTACACTATGTACAAAATAATATCAAAACAACCACATTCACTTTTCTAGAACCCAACAAACAGAGGCAGCGTTCAACTCCGATCCTCTCTCTCTCTCTCACTTCGGGGGTCCCTCTCTCGAAAAACATCCCTCTCCTCCTTCGCACGGGAGCACCAGGCTAAACCAATCCGTGTGACCAGGAGCGAGAGGTCGATCAGAATTCTACGCTGGGGGTGCAGAACACTACAAAGCAGATTACCCCAAAACGGCTTTGACATGGTATGATTTGTATAAAATTTAATACTTTCAGGTAGGTGTTTTTAAAATTTAGTTACTTGGAATTCCGGTTTGTTTTCATTTATTTTACAAAATAATAGTTCCTATTTTAGTCTACGTCAATGCAACGTACTATACGGTGGCTATTTTGTCCACTTTTTTGTAAACAAATCTTGAAAAGTGGAAGAAAATGGACAAAATGAACAAATTTCAATAAATTTGAGAAAATGAAAATTCAATGATTTTTCTGTGTGCTTTATGCATACTTTTATTATGATTATGCAATAGAACTATTACATCATTTAATTCCTTTATTTATTAAAGAAATTCCTTTAAGTTATTCATTTAGTAGAATCATAATGATTGCATTTTAATCGTACCCTAATAAATTCACACAAAAGTTATATTCACTCTTTCATGCAACAATTTTTCGGATATTCTTTACAGAAAAATTAATATAATTTAAAAGAATGAAAAAGCTGTTGAACATAATTCGCATTATGTTCAACAGCCGTTTTAAATTAATATCGCTATTAATTTATAAAGAAAGAATTATTTTCATTACATAAAGAATATTTAAAACTAAACAACTGTTACAAAAGTAATAACAAATTAATTAAAAACAAATACTGTCTAATTAGTTAGTAACGAAGAACAACACCAGGTTAGGAAGGTAAATTTCATGAATATTGTAAAATAATGTCTTAAAACAAAATAAAAACAATACATAGATATAATTCTGCTAAAGTACTCTTTCTCTGAATCCTAAAGTTACACTTCAGAGTCAACTATTTAAAAGAATATTTTTATTGAGTTAAACTAACAACTTTTAAATCTCAGATTTGCGTATCAAAATTTTTTCTGAGCAGCACTTTCCGCTTGCCGCAGCAAAAAAATATTACGAAGCAAATTACAATCTAATCCATTCTGTTAATCAATAAATATTCGTATTATTGAATTTAATGAGGTATTAAATTTATAAATTGTTATAATTTATAAAATAAAGATTTCAATGATTAACAAACAATTTACAAATTTGGAAACATATAGCAAAATCCTACAAACAGTTTTAGTTTTTGTCCAATTAGATATTAACCCAAAAGTGAAAATATAATGAACAAATCTTGAACCAAAACATAGAAAAAGCTCAGCTTTAAATTTATTTTTGTGTCATAAATTAAATTTTATTTCAGTGCAACATTATCTTTAATAATGCCAATTTCTTCGGATGTGATATTTAATATTTCAGGCAAATATATTCTACATTTTTTTTTATATTTTAAACAAATGTACATTTTTTATGATCAATATTAAATAATTAAAGCTAAATGTTAATATTTAATTTTATAAATGCGCTCCATTAAATAATAATAAAAATAAAAATAAAAATAAAAATTTTTATGTAAACTAATAAATTTCGCATAATATTGCGTAAAAGCATGGGTGATAGTTTGATGTAAAACTTCTTTGAATGACGTTTTACATCAAGCCAAACCAATATATTTTTTATCAATCATCATGTTTAATTAATGTATATATTTGTTGTAACTAAGTTATTCCTTTTTAGTCAAGAATTTTTCAGTTTCCCAAAAAGTGGACAAAATGGTATTTTGTCCGGAGGGAATTTTTCCTGCTGTTTTTCCTTTTTTTTCCTGTTGTAAAAAACGCGAATAACCCTGAGCGCACCCGCACACATGAATCAAGTCGAATATTCATTACTAGATGGCGTTGCCTTCCTACTGTAAAAATGTTTTCATCGTGCTAGGAGTACTATTGCACAGAAAACTACTTGCAGTAACAAAATGGGAATCTTGCGCAGGGAAAATATATCGGTGAAATTCAAATAAAAGATTTTTATTCTGGTCAACCGTTTTTCATTTTTCTTTCTTTTCCTTCAAAATTTTAATGCAAAAATATCTAAACCAGAAAATTTATTTTAAAAAGGAATACTGAGTTATTTATCGTTTTTGAGCAAAAATTGTGACCACAGAATGTATGTGCCAAAACAAGACCACGTTTAACTCGAATGAAAGCTTTTTGACTTCTCAGAAGAACCATAAATCTAATTTATACCAGTTTGAGTTTTATCATATCGAACATATGAAATAAATAAATATCTTTGCGCTGAAAAGTGGAAAAAAAAGACAATGTCAAAATTTCATTTTTACGTTGTATTACTGGGTGCCTCTGTGTCTCAGAGGTAGAAGTTTCGCCTCGAAAGCAGGAGATCGCTGGCTCATTTCCCGCCGGTGACACGGGTGTTATTCCCTTTCTTTGGGTTTTAAATCTTTCTTGGGATGTCTAAAATGTTAATAAAGAAGTCCAACCTCTCTCGAAGCAATGGCACCCACTCTTTGCGTAGTGTTTGTTAAACTATACACACGACAACAAACAAACAAATAAATGTTGTATTTTTATCTTTTACTTTTCAGCACAAATTTCCTAGAAATTTCATACACACGTTTCGGACTTGCCAGGATTTCCTTTTTCGATGCAAAAGCAGCGAGCTTATAAATGTTTAAAAAAAAAAAAAAACATTCAAGTAATGAATTTTGTCGGTCAACAAAATAATTTTGAAGCATTATTAATATTAAAAAAAAAAAAAACCAAGTGAGTGTTTTAAAATTTGCGTATTCGAATTCCTGCTTGTTTTTTTTAGTTTAAAAATAAATAGTCACAATTTTAGTCCTCGTCCATCAGCACATATGAATGGAGTAGAGTAATTGACGCCATTTGGCGCTGTTTTCTTACTGTAAAAGTGTTTTCACCATGTTAGGAATACTATTGTAAAAAAAGCTACTTGTAGTAACAATTGGTGAATCTTACTGGGAGAAAATAAATCGGTGAAACTTATGGGGAAAAAATTGTTTCCTTTGTTCCCGCTGCTAACTTCCTTCTTTCTTTTTCTTTTTAATTTCACTTTTTTTTTTCAATCTAGTAGTTCATTTACTAATATTCTTAAAAAATAAATATCAAGTATCAAGTTATTTATTCATGATAAGAAAATAGTGACATTGTACCAGAATGGACGAAAAACAAGATGTCTGCCTGAGGTGCTTTTTTTTTTTCAATATATTTTGGGCACTCATGTTTAGAATATTTGAGTTTTATAATCAGAAGTACCATCAATCCAATTTTTTCCAGTTTGATATTCAAAATATCTAATGTACTTAATGCATTCAATTGAAAAAGCTAATAATTGAAAAATGTTTCAATTTACTTATTTGGTTATACTTCAGACATAAGCTTCTTCGGGAAAAACTTAGTACATAACGATGAATTTTAAGACCAAAGATTACTGAGTTTTCAATGTTTCCAATGCAATTGTTTCGCCCAAAGAGATTTCAATTTTCAACTGTCCCACATATTTTTTGAAGATTCAAATGTTCGGAACCGCGATATACTGGTTTGTACTACCTTAAAAAAAATGACAACGTTAGACTGTTGTGTCTCATTATATAGATATATTCCTAAAAATAAAAAATGAAACTACGTCGAAAAGCCAGAAAATAATATAAGCTGCCCGATTCAGGAATTGTTACTCATATTTAAAGATTTTCTTGAATATTTGAAAGCAATGATTTCAAACAAGAAACAAAGTGCATTTACCTTATGTTATTTCGGTACTTATCCGTCAAAGGTACTGGTTTGGCAACTTGTTTACTTTCTACCTTGGTAACTGTAGAAAAATTGCTTAAGGCGATTGGCGATAGCTAAAAGTGTATGCGTACCACGGAATTTAAAAGTTGAAGATGTTGAACGTCGCCACACACGACATTTTTAATTTGCAATAGCAATAAATAAATTAAAATAGCCAAAAAAAAAAAAAAAATGCGCCAAGTGATGTGACCTTTAACGGAGAAGTTTCATTTGTTTTTTATAAAACTCTAACGAACAAATAATATTGTACCTTTGGGTCCATCCTCGTGATCTTGGCAGAGAATGTCAGATGTAAAATAAGCTGCGACTATTATTCCTATCGTCCACACAGTATCCATCGACATCTTAAGAATAGAATAAAACAAACATAGTGTTATTATCCATCACTTCTTTTGATTTTAAAAATCTTTAATGGGAGAGCATTTTGAAGCATATTCTAATAAAAAGCATACAGTTTATAAAAAAATGTTTTGCCAGCCAATTAAGGGATTGCTTGAAGATTTTTTAAGTGTGTTAAATTAGAAAAAATATTACATACTCTTAAAATATAAAAATACCTTTGTGCAAGATGTAAAGGATAAATAAAACGTTAAAAAAGCACAAATGTGCAGGGATACTGCAGACACGTGTTTCGGCATCACAAGGAACGCCTTTTTCAATGCAAAAAAATGGAGCTTATGGATGCACAGATCCATAAGCTAACTTTTTTTTGCATTGAAAAAGGCGTTCCTTGTAACGCCGAAACACGTGCCTGCAGTATCCCTGCCTATTTGTGCTTTTTTTTAACGTTGTATTTATCCTTTAATACATACACTTGTTTCGAAGTGACAAGGAATTCTTTTGAAGTACAGAAAAGTTTCGAGCTTCGATACACAAGCAGCAGTTACAGTGAACAAGCTTCGTGTAACTCCTACTTGCTTTAAACAGCTCCCTAACTTCACTGCTGCGTGAGTTTTCTTCTAACTTCTGCTAGCGTTTCCGCTAACACTTAAGAGACTAAAGTATTTGAATATCTCTCTCCCACTCTTTACCTCTCTCTCTCTTAGTTTGACTTCTCTATGGATTCCTTTACACACCTCAAAATTACACATGAACCACGTTAAAGTGAACGGCACACACTGAAGCTTCTATAATAGTGTACATTTTGTCTTTATACATTAATTCTTACTTAATTAACCAGTTTTAACCATTTTAATGAATTTCTAAGGAAATGAAAGTCCTTTACTGAAATGAAATATTGAAATTTTACCACCACACATTTATTACTCAACTTTTGAAAAGCTACTTTACACAAGTATAATGAAAGAAAGCACGTTTACTAGACATTCCTAAGAATCGATTTAATTCACTACATAAATTCCATTAGTTTAAAGAATTTAAAGTTTCTGATTAAAACATCCGAGCTGTAGTAGAGTGGAACAGTTTTCAACAATAAAGTTTCTGAGCAAAAAACAATGGAAAATTTGATAACTTAAAAAAAGTCCAAATGGTCATTCCATAGTGACTAACGTAACATTCAGAGCTGATTTTGTAACTGTTTTTACTTGTAACTTAAAGGATAAGAAATATTTTTTAGTTATGCTGTTGGATTTACAATGTAAATGGTATCTATGTATCATTTCTGCTAAAAATTTAAAACAAAATTACCGACAGTAGATGTTTTTTCAACCAAAATAACAGCGTGACTAACGTAACATTTTTGCAACCCTGAAAATTAATGCTCATGTTGTGGGGCAAAAACTTCTCAAATTTAAGCAAGTGTTAAAAATTGAATGAAAAATTTGAAAAATGTGTAAAGTTGGCTTTTAAAAACATAAAACACATTTATTAAATGTTATTTTTTTTTAGTCTTAAGTGTCACTTTTACTCAAGATGGAGTGTGACTTACGTGACGTGACTAACCTAACCATCGAATGACAAGCAGTAAACACACTATAAACTATTTATGATGGCTAATCTCAGTGATAATTGCAACACTTTTTCTTTTCTTTTCTTTTTTTTTTTTTTGAACTTCTTATGTCGTATGATTTTTATTTATTTATTTTTTGATACTTTTTTCACTTCGGTATTTTTTTTTTCTTCGGCTGAGGTTGACATTTCTATGGAATGACCCCAAAGATTTAATTCAAAATTAATTTGTTACCAATAAAATATTCTCTAGTGTTCGAATGGTGAATAAAATAAAGGTTTTAGTTCAATTCATTCTTTAATCAATTATAATTAAAGATGAACACTAGTATGGATTCAGGGAAAGGGGAATTGCAGTAATAATCCCCCTTAATGCTACCAAAGATAACTTAAAACTGCGTTTTACTGACGGACTTCAGTTTCAAGAAATTATTTGTATGGAGCCGTATTTGTGCTGGAATATTACACATATGCCCTTCTAATTTTTGGGCACATCTTTCACAATTCCAATAGTGACTCCCTCCAAAACCAGGAGCTGGATAGGTCAATCCCCAAGGGGATGTTTGGTAAATGTGTACTTTTTTATATAATAGTAAATAAAAATATTTATATCATACTAATGCATCCCGCATTCCCTCCGCCCCTGATTTGTGTCTGCATATTCCGCCACAAAAACCTAAAGATAGATAGGCTCTTGCAGACACAAGTGGTTTTTTTTATACTTTGTGTAACGAGAGGAGGCGGCTCAAAGTAAAATTAATTTCCCACTCTCAGCACTTTTCCCCTGATGGTTGTCTTAGTTACGGCGCTATGGACTTTTTCCCCACTTAGCTTTTGCAACAATGGCAAAATGCAAACGGTTAAAATTGCTTTGTGCGTAAACTAATATACAACTGAAAAATTAACGTTAATAAAGCACAACTTTTTCTCAGATATTTTCACTTTATTTATGTATGACTAGATTTGTTAGAAAACGTTGAGAAATAACTGAGACATGAGGATATAAGTAAAAGCGTAAGCCTAATTCGACAAACATAAAATAAATAAAATGCCTCAACAGCAGTGCATAAAAAAAAAAGAGTGGAGCTGTTTTCTTTCGTACAGTTTCCATGGAGACGACGCAAAATTTCTAAACTTGATACACCTATTTTAAAGTAAACCGAGTATAATAATGCACAATATTTAAGTTAGTTTTAATCCACTAACTTATTGCTTGATTTCCGCTTATAATTTAAACTTTTAGTCACAAATTTGACATAATTTAATGGATTGGGTTTAGTAAGCAATTGATTGATTATAGTAAAATTTCCCTTTTAATGGACTACGATAGTGGCTATCTGCTTGCCCACTTGTAATATATCAGTAACAATAAGAGAAAGTAATTCAGTTTCAAACTTGATGACGTGCTTCGGCGTTACACGTGTAATGGTACTCTTTCTACTCTACCCAGGACAAAGGACAGGAAGCCCACTCTAAAGTTCCTCAAAACATTACGGAAATTGGGAGAATGGGATGCTCTGCATTTAGACAGCAACTAAACACGATTGGTTCTGCTCCGCGAAACGTGTCATTTGCTATGGAAAAGTACATTGAACGGAGGACTGGGGTCTCACTTTCTACCTCCTTTAAAAATACTCAATGCGACATGCTCACATTTGCGATTGCATATTGAACTCCTGGTAGCACACACAAAAAAAAAAGAATATCGTCAGTTGTGATTAAAGTTTCTAGCCGTCAGACTCCACCCCCCCTTTTTGGCACATATTACAGCCTTTCTTTAACATTTTATTAAAGAAGACGTGATATCACACTTCTTGCTAGTTGCTACCCCCTTCTCTCTCCTTCCTCGTAACAAACTCATAATTTCACGAACATCCTCCCTCGTCAAAGCGTAACATCATTTGTTAAAAAACCCTATGATGATGATAATAATAATAATAATAATAATGATAACAATAACAACAATAATAATAATGATAGTAATAATAATAATAATAATAATAATAATAATAATAATAACAATAATAATACAAAATACTGATCTACCATTCCACCACATACCCCGTTCTCTTTGTGTGTTCTCCACATTTAGTTAGTTGTTTTTTTCCCCCTCTCTTACGCTTCTTCTTTAGGCTTCACGTATGTTTTCTTTTTTATGCTCCCAATTTCTTCATATACTTCGTGAGTTTAGCGCCCCAAAGTCTAGCACCCGGGGCAAAAGCATCGTCAGCCCCCCTCTAGTTACATTCCCGCAAATCAGTCAGATCAGTAGAATGAAACATGACGTATAGTGCTTCTTATTAGACAATTCAGTACACAATGAAATTATGATATTGTTCAATAGGGTGGGCCAAAAAAGATTTTTTTATCATTTCAATGATGGGAACTGAGGAAAAGGAGCAAAGTGCACAGAAATAATTTGAAATTTTTTGCTCAATTTCTTTAGGAAATTATTTACAAAATTTTTTAGCACCTAACATCTAAAAATGCATTTATGTGACAAACAATGCAGTTATTCAGATAATTAAAGCGAAAACCGTATTTTAACGTTTTGAGAAAAATTATTTTAAAACGTAGAAAAAAACAGGAAAATCTAGGCATTTGCGGAAAGGAAAGGAATTATGCCAGAGACCTCAATTTTTTATGGAATTTCTATGCTCCCAAAGGCAATTTCTCCGCCCCACCCTTACGA